>JANHFT010002748.1:151119-164328 GCA_032467955.1 Pseudoxenodon macrops | reverse complement strand
CTCCCATTTTGCCCACAATATAACATGCATAATAGAATAGCTGAAAGTGTGGCAGGCCAAAACGCAGGCCTGACACTCACATCTGAATCTGAACAATTGGAGGAATAGGGGAAATCTAATCTAGGGCAAAGAAAAACTAGGAGCGACATGGTAGCTGGGTTCCAATATTTGAGGGGCTGCCATAAAGAAGAGGGAGTCAAACTATTCTCCAAAGCACCCAAAGGCAGGAAAAGAAGCAAAGGATGGAAATTAATCAAGGAGTGAAGCAACCTAGAACCAAGGAGAAATTTCCTGAGGCTGAGAACAATTAATCAGTGGAGCAACTTGCCTCCAGAAATTGTGGGTGCCCCATCACTGGAGGTTTTTAAGAGGAGACTGGACAGCCATTTGTCTGAAATGGTCTAGGGTCTGCTGCTTGAGCAGGGGGTTGGACTAGAAGACCCCCTCCTCAAAGTACCTTCCATCTCTGATTATGTTCTAATTGTTCTAATGTACCTTCACCTCAAGACTGAGATGAGCTTAACTCAAAAGAAGGAGAAAATTGGAAGGACTTTCTTTTTAAAGGCTGGTGTGGAGAAGAACAATATGCCATAAGATTTGATTTAGGCCATTGTTATTTTTTTCCAATTCCTCCAGGAAGGAAGACTAATAAGACTAAGGCCATAAGAACCTGCAGGGGGTCCAGCAGTAGCAATGATCAGTTTGGCCCCAGGATCTAATGGCCATGGAACAGAGCATCACGTAGAGGTTGAAGTTTGCATATAAGCATTACACTTCTTCACCAAGTGTTGCACCGAGCCCATATTTGGCTCGTAACTCTTAGCACGTAACAGATCACTGTGTACAGAAAATTCAGCAGCAAGATGCTTAAGTGAACAGTAATTATTTATGGCCATTTGTTGCAGTGAACAACATGTTGAAATCCTTGGAGCCAAGGTGTTTTTTTGGTTGTTGTTTTTTGTTAAGAAGCAAGGCAGAGTTCTCTTAATGAGGATGCCTCAAAATCCAGCACCCATAAATCAACAACCCTACTCACATATTCCTCTGCCAATGAAAGTGATCATGAATCAGGGAATGGAAGACCATGTAAGAAATCAACTACATTCATTTCCTAACAAAACCATAAGGTTGCACTCTTTGATGGAAACATTGGAAATTACATAGCAAAACAGGGGTTTTATGTGGTTGAAGCATTTGTATGAAGAAACCGTGAACCTTTACTAACATAAATGGTTATCTGAAGGTTACACGTTCAAATTTTCTAAACTTATGAATAGCTTCACTGTGGAGAAAAAAGAAAACGGCTGGCAGAGGCAAAAGGCTTTTTTGATCCACTCTCTTGAACCTGCACCTTGACCCACAAGACGTGCGGGAATCTCTACACAAGTTGGTGTGTTTTATAACAGTGTAAACAAGATTCCTTGGTTAATGCATCTTTCATCTGCTAAAATGTAGAGATAGCTGCTGTTAACCCAAGATGAGAAAGTCCTTGTTTGGCCATTAACTGGAGTCGATCTGTAATAGTCACGTAATTAGGAGTAAATTTCACAAAGTATGTACAAATAGCTAGAAAAGGACACAGCAGATTTAGGTTCTCAGGGATTGAGGTTTATAGAATAACCTCTGCCTTTTTTGTATCAGGTTTCATTCTGTTGTCTTTAGTGGAGACAACCTATCTTAATATAATAATAACAGAACAACAGAGTTGGAAGGACCTTGGAGGTCTTCTAGTCCAACCCCTGCTCAGATAGTAAACCCTACACCATTTCAGACAAATAGCTGTCCAATCTCGTCTTAAAAACCACCAGTGACGAACACCCACAACTTCTGAAGGCCAGCCATTCCACTGCTTAATTGCTCTCACTGTCAGGAAATTTCAGCTTAATTCTAGGCTGCATCTCTCCTTGATAAGTTTCCATCCATTGCTTATTGTCCTGCCTTCAGGGGCTTTGGAGACCAGGCTGATCCCCCATAATACATTTCAAGCATTCCTAATGTTACTATGGTTCTCCTTCTGTGTTTTTGCAGATAGATAGCTTGCCATCAACACCCCAGGCTCTGTAGCTACCCCTGCCTTTCTACCCAGTGAGGATTTGGAACAATGCTACCTTTTGTTCTTCTCTTATTTGCCTCTGGGCCTACAAATATTAGCTCAATGAGCTTCCTCTGCTGAGCTCAATTCTCACCAATATTCTCATTATCAAAGTCCATAGGGGGTACATGCCAGATGCCGGAAGCCACTCCTGTTCTTTTGTTCGTTTGTTTCAGTGGTTAACTCTGCTTTTCTTCTGACATTGTGTAGGATCCCTGGTGGGTTGTGGGTTTTCCACAAACAATGTCTACACTGTCTTGGCTTTTACTTAATTGAAAATGAACTTACTTTGCAAATAGTTAAGGATGATTGTTATTGGCCTCTCTGGCCACATTAGGGAAATCACACCACCTGGCTTGCTCTACAGTGTCAGATTTAAAGCAGAACATGGGTCAAAATGTAAAGCTTTTACTGGGTAAGTGATTACAGGTTGCTTGCCCTCAAGAGTCTATTTCTGGATGCTACAGGCAAACACACACCTCCCACTTTCTCTCTCTTTCCTAGTTTCCTTCTTTTGTCTTCTTACTTTTGTCTTTCTCTTACCAACTAAAACACCTTTCACTTTTTCTCTCCCTCCATTATTTTCTCTTACAAATCAGCCACACTGATTTATTTTGAAGAATGCTGAGGTGTGATTCAGAGCAAGGCCATGGTTATTCTCTGCATTTTGGTTTCTCCAAAGGATTTCTAGACTCTAGAGGAATGAAAAAGAAGTGGGGCAGAAAAGGACTACTACTGCTAAATAAATTTCTCTCTTTAGAAGCTGTGTGGAACTGAATCAGGGCCTCCAGGGGTTTTGGACAGATGTCATGTCCTAGCAGCATGAGTTTGTTGGATCTGCACATCAGGTAGGTGAAATATTACTTGACTAATGTAAATTTTTTACAGAAAACAAAGGTTTACCTGTATAAACCAAGCTATATTACAAAATGAAACTGAGGAGAACGTAGACCTAATTAAACCTCAATGTTTCACTTGAGCAAGTATGACACCAACTAACGAGTATTCTGAGAGTGGGAATTAACAAACATAGTAGCCTGGTACTGTTATATGGCACGGAATCAGAGCAAAACAATGTAGAAAGCACTTCTTGGGCGACTAAACCAATAATAGCAAATCAAATCATCCAGCTTTCTCAAACTATATGTCCGTGCTCCAAGCAATGCTGAAGCACACTGCTAATAATTACTCACCATTGAAAGATAAGGAGATCTTTTAGAGTTTTAGTTAATACGAAAAGTGTTGAAATGAAGTACTCACTTTACACCTTACTTAAATTTAAAGTAATTTATTCTATTGCATAAAAGCTGATACTCAAAAGTACATGGATACTTTGGTTAAACAGTAGCATACATCACAGTTCTTTGCTTCAAGCTCATAGTACATAATGGAAGGGTAGGATAATGTGCATCAAAAGCATATGCATATTTTCATATTACTATTTACACAGAGGAGTGACTAGTACATGATATGAGTTTGAGTTGCATTTTAACATCGTGGCATTTCATCAATGGAATTCATTTCAATGACCTTGTTCACATGCCTTTAACAGCCATTTCATTTAAATGAGAAACTCGCAGTTTGAATAGCCTCCAAAAGCTTCTACAAAAGGGGCTGTTGAATTGTTCTTTCAGGAGAAAATTATGTAATGCATGGCAGTAATCAGAGTAACCGTCATGAAATGAAATGAATTTTCTCTTAGCTGGGTGGAAACATTTAGCTGCCTTGGATGTACTTGAGGAGCCAAACGAGATTGGACCTCAATCACCAGGAAATCCCACAGCTATAAGCAAAATCAGGCAGTTTTAAAAAAATCCAGAAGAAAGATGGGGACTTATTTTTTTTGTCTGCCACTTGTGTTAAAAGCTTATGTCTAACATTTTTGGCCCAGCAAAAACATAACCAGTTGCTAGTATCCTTTATGATTGTGGCATAAATCTACTACTAGTACATAAATTTGCAAAGGTCACTCTCAATCATCAATCAATAAGGCTAACTTTAACCCATTTGGTGTGTAAGGAGAACACAAGGCAGCCAAAATAAACAAGATGTCATTGATTGGTGGGCAAGAACTTCCTGGTGGCAAGGGTATGGCATACCCCTATTACCTTAAAAAAATTAAATGGAGGCGCCCATGAATTGTTTAGGAGTTCAGTGTGATTCAGAGGAATTCTTAGCTTCATTTTATTTTTATCTCCTATCTGGAGTACAACTCTCTGTGCAAACCTCAGTGTGAAAAAGGATGTGATCCAATCTAAACAAATCTGGGGAATCTGTTGAACAGGTGTTGGAAATCCAGCAATAACAGTGACCACAGTAGCCACCCAGGTTTCCATTCCTATTTCAGTGAGCAGTTCCAGTTAGTGCTGGAGAGATCAGTGGCGACTCCCAGGTTAAGGTGCTGCTGAAGTTATCAGATCATATATAGCATCTCTATAATGATGCTACTCAGAACCAGCTAGAATGTTATTGAAGTGCTGCCCTGGTGCCTAGAGGCTGTCAGGATTTCTATGGGTCAAAACAGGCTAAAGCAAAATCAAAGCAAAATAGAGTAACTGTCAGCTAATCAAATTCCTCCAATGGTGTCCAGTGAAGGGATGACACTTGTCCATCCACAAATTGATAGCGTTCTGGATCTGCCCTACTGCTAACTGGACAAGTGGAGGTGATCAGGAGGGTTTCCCTCTGGTTTCATTTAATGTATCAATTGTGGCTGTTTCTGGAGTGGGAGCTTTGACTACAGTGACTCATGCTCTTGTGGCCTTATGGTTAAAGTTCTTGACATATTTGAGGCTGCTTTTGCAGGCCATCTGGAAACTATAGGTACTGCAAAATGGACCCAACTATCCTGGACAATTTTCTTCCCGTTTCCAATCTTCCATTTCTGGGGAAGATAGTAGAGAAGGTGATTTGGCTTCAGTTCCAGAGGACCCTAGAGGAAGCAGATTATTTTAGGATAGGTTTTGGTATAGAAGCAGTATTTTATCGCATTTGTTAATGACTTGGGAGATAATTACTCTGCATTACTTCACTCTTCCTCAATGCTGCTTCTACTACTCCTTATGAGTCCCATTACTCCTACTCCTTGTGAGTGCTACTAGAGAAAATTAACACTTTCTGGCTGCTTTATTCCTACACACAAACATACACCTTCTTCTCCCCGCCCTCGCCCAGCTTTTATAGCCAACGTTGCCATGCTGGATGGGGAGAGGGTTTAAAGCAGGGCTGTCAAACTCGCGACCCGCAGGACGGATGCATCATGCGCTGGCCATGGCCATGCCGGTTTAGCAAAGGGGGAGAAAGTCATGATATATCATGTGATGTTGCTTCAATGATGCGAGTTTGACACCCCTGATTTAAAGAGACAGAATGACAGCATCAGAGGTGGGTTCCTACCGGTTCTATAGAGTAGGTAGTAACTCCACGGTAACGTCATGGAACCGGTTCTGTCGGTGGCTCTGTGGGCACCGCCATCTTGGATTTTGCTTCTGTGCATGCGCAGAAGCTAGTTTTTGACTGCTGTGTGTACGCTCGCTCGCATGCACTGCGCACACACTCAAGGCACGACCCTGAGCGAACCGGCAGTAAGAAGGTTCAGAACCTACCTCTGGACAGCATCCCAGGTGCTGACTATTTTCTGGGCACATGTTGCATGATCTAGAAAAAGTGCCTTCTCTGTCATGGCTCTTGCCTTGAGGAAAAATGCACCCTATAAATTTATAACGCTCCCACTCAGTGGTGAAATCCAATTTTTTTTACTAACGGTTCTTTGGGCATGGCTTGGTGTGTATGTTGTGGCTTGGTGGGAGTGGCAGGGGAAGGATATTGCAAAATCTCCATTCCCATCCCACTCTGAGGCCAGTCAGAGGTGGTATTTGCCAGTTCTCTGAACTACTCAAATTTTCCACTACCGGTTCTCCAGAAATCCAGAACCTGCTGGATTTCACGCCTTCTCCCATTCAACATTGAATAAACTGCTAAAGATTTGGTTGTTCTCTCATGCCTTGGATTGGAATGGTGGTTGAGCTCCTTTGATTTTGTTTTTTTTGTTCTTAGGTCTTTTGGGTTTTGTCTTCTGCTTCTCTTGCTGTTGTTTTTATCTCTAAGCTGTCTTGAATTCTTGTGGAGTTAGATGGCGCTGAAATAGAAATAAAAATAAGCAAAAGTAAAAAATACAGCAGCTCATTTGTTGATTGGCACTAGATGCTATGGTGACATTAAACTCATCTTGTTGGTTTTGCACTATTCCTAATAGGATTTGGCTGCAATTCTGAGGACTAGTTTTGATTTATTATAGATTCTATTGCATGGGTTCAAGGGACTTGTATAGCCACTTACTCAACCAGTGATTAGCCATTCAAGGAGTTCCTCCCAGAGAAGCATCTGAAAGTGTCCTTTTTTTGTGAGATGACAGAAGCTGAGATATGAAAGCCATTGGACTCAAGGGAACAAAATAATTTTAATAACTGGCATAGAATTTGGATGGAAACTGAATTTCAGAATTTATACTTAACACAACTCAGGGTTCTTGCTTCTCTTCCCTGCTTTCACAAATGGCTAATTTGAAAATGCTGCAGCAATGACAACTTATTTAAATATAAACCAGTGTAATATGCTGCATACTGTTTGTCAATGCTAATGCCTGTCCCATCTGCAGGTTAGACCGTCTCCAGATTGTTTAGCAAAAGAAAAGTTACAGAGGCTTGGAGTTGACAGGTTTGGATGGCATAAGCCTTATAAGAAAAGACAGATTCAATCTGGGTTATTTATTCACGCTTCCACATCTTACCAATTATGTTTTTGGATTTATTTATTTATTTTCTGCTCTGACCAATTTTACATATGAAAAAAAATCCATATTCCAGGTGATACCGATTCAGGCTGACTCGGCTTTTAGACTTTTCAGTTAGCAAGTCATTCCATGCCTGGGCCAACTGTTAGATCATCCAACAGCTTGTGCATGTTAGTTGCAGCACCTTGTTGCTTATGTAACTTTTCAAGTAGGCTGACTTCCTCTGAACACATTGTTTAATCTGCCTCTTTTAAGACACGGCTGCCAAATCAAATAATACAGTGCTGAGGAGCTGCCTGGAAGGAAAAGTCAGTGAATGGATATCAAAGTCCAATGCCCTAATGGGGAGAAAGATGTACAATTGTTCTGTTCTTTTTCATTGTCACGTCATGGCCCAAGCTGAAATAGACCATGCCCAGACAAATTATTCCCTTTCACAGAGGAAAGAAGATAGCAAAAGAAGTTTTACTTCTATCTTTTAGATAAATAATACAATAAGTCATGTTGTAAATCTTCCACACCAGCTTTTTCCAAGGCAGGATAGGCAAGGATCCAGGGCGCAGGTGGTGATGCTAGCCTTTCTTGTCATTTTGCTTCTAACCCCAGATGGTCAACTGGCATTGATCCAAATGAATATGGATCTTCTTCTTTTTTAAGTTGAGCATTATATATTTTAGTTCAATATTCCTGCATGTGGACATTCTCGCTAATAGAAATGACTCACACAGAATCAATTCCAACTTGGAAGTTGGAACTGTCAGTTCCTGGAGAAGAACTATCCTCTGTCAGCACCCTTGCAAAGTCAGCTACTCCACCAGAAACTGTCAGTGGAGCTGCACTAATTTTCTAGCAACTCTTAATTTTCAATTATACTGCCTTTTTTTCCTTATGCAAAACCTGTACTTAAATAACATGGCAGTTAAACATTAAATGAAATTAAACCTGTTACAAAGCTACAAAATAAAGGACCCCGACTCCTGTGGTTTGGGGACCAGAAGTACAGTGGAATCTCTGTTCACGACCATAATTGAGAAACTCTATAGAAAGTGTTTTAGCTAATTATTCATTGAAGTTAGCATGTTTATTAAAGCAGCAGCATTTTTTGAGCCTGCACAGAAATCTGAAAAAGTTGCTTTAAAGAACAAGAAAGTAATGCTTGATTGATGCATGGTTTGAAGCAGTGGTGGGGTGCTGCTGGTTTAACAACCGGTTCGGTGAGTGCATGCTTTGCATGCACGTACATGCACAGTTTTACAAAATACTAACCTTCTGTGTTACTACTTGAGAGTAACACAGCTGAGGCACACTAATCAGCTAAGAAGCTAAATATAAGTAAAGTGCAGGGGCGGGTGGGTGCCAGTTCACTCCCAGCTAATCATCGGAGCTACCAGTTTGCCCAAACAGGTCCAAACTGGTAGAATCCCACCCCTGATTTGAAGTATATATTTTTGAAATCTTTTTAAAAGAATCCTGATTAAAATGTGATCATATGTTATGGCTATTGTATCTGGAATGCAAGAGTCTGAAAAATAACAAGAAAGTGGGAAAGGGAACAATTTTGTTGACATTTCTGTCATTTGCCGCTACTGGGCATCTGGACTTTTGTAATCCAAATCTGAAACCCCCTATTACCCTTGCTCCTTGAAGGCACCCACATCATATGAATGGACAGTTTTTGGAAGTCATTATGATTTAAGCAAGGGTAGCAGGGAACTGGATTTATAAAATGTCCTTGTGTGGGCAGCTTCTTTGACTAATCTAATAGCTCAATCCGTGCATGTTTTCCCAGAAATGCATTGCCAGGAGTTTTACTGGACAAATGTCCAAGAACACACTTAAAGCTTCCGTGGCATTGACTGTAGCAGCTTTTTAAAAGTGCCCCAGTTTCTTTGGAAATCCCTCCAAGTCCAGTAATGACTTGCCACTATTTGAAAAGACAGGATTCAAAACGTAGTTGAAATAGAAGTAAAATGCAAGGGGACACATTGCACAAACCTGCCTGTGCTGAAAAAAATGCACGGCAAAGCTCATAACTGAATGCCAGTCTCTCATTTCTGTTTTATCTGCAGGTCCGATGTAGCAACTTTCTGATGATCATTACTTCACCCTTAAAACGAACATGCTTGGTCATGCTGTTTCAGTGAGCAGCAGAAGTGCAAATTGCAAAAATAATTGTAATGCATAAAAATTTCAATACACAAACTCTCCCTCTCTAGAGTTTTGACATGGACAGAAAAGAATATTGCAAATGGGATGATTTTTCTTTTCTCTCTCCCACTCCTTTTCTTCTTCTGCCACAATTTGCAGAAGGCAGAACAGCTTTTTGGATTGATGTGGAAAAATAGGCTTCCTATTTAGGCAATATTTTCAATTCATGTAAACAGATGATATCAGTTTTAAGGCCGTGTGCCACTAAGGTATTATGAGGACCCAGATTGTTGGGGGCAATATACTGACTCTGTAAAGTGCTTAGAGAGGGCTGTAAAAACACTATGAAGTGGTATATAAATCTAAGTGCTATTGCTATTGCTATGAGAGAAAAGGAAGAACCAAACGGATGTTTCCTTTTAAAGTTATAACAATCCATTCTCGACCAATGGAGTTTGTGAGAAACCAATAAAGATTTTCTCTGGAAAACTAGCTCTGCAAGAGAACTATTTAGTGTGAGCTTTAGCCATTTGATGCCCCTGGAAGCCTTCCCATTTATTTTAATTATTGCTTGTGACTTTCTCACATTGATGCAGCTCTTATCGACAGGGGGACAATAATGAATAATTCTATAAAAAGGCAGTTAGCTCATTTTCTCACAACAGGATTGAATTAGTGAAAGTTGAAGCATATGAATGATGGCAACTGTTTTTACATGCAGTCCACTCTGAGCTTGTCCAAGGTGACCGATCAAACTTGTTTCAAGCTTTCAGGCTACATCTAGACATTTGGGGCAGACTTCCACCCAAAGAATCACTCCTGGCCTCATTTTTCTCCCTGAACCTTAGACTCTCTTCTGACAGTCTGTAACAGATTTTGACTTCTGGGCAGGAAACTCAGGAAAGGTCAAAATAAAATACATTTTTAAAAATATGTATGTATGTATGTGTGTGTGTGTGTATGTTTGTGTATATATATATGTGTGTGTGTGTGTGTGTGTGTGTGTGTTTTCGTAGGTTTTCACGGGTATAGGTATAAGTCTTGGCATATTCGGGTCTTTTCCCACAACACAGTCAACTACCCAGGATGTTGCAACACAGAACTCAGGAGGCCACAATACCAGAACTCAGGATGTTACCACACAACCCATTACCCAGGTCATTACAACACAAAAGACTAATGAGCACACACACACACATATATATATATTATGAATTAATTATTATATTTAATTATTATATTTGAATTAATTGAATTAATTAATTCAAATTTTAAGTAATCCAAAAAAATCTTTTTTTAGGTTTGGGGATGCAATTGCATGCCATTCTAAATGTAGGGCTGAAATCAATCTTTCTCAGATGTCTGTGAAATGTATAACTTTTTCCATTCTGTCCCATGTTTGCCATCATTCCACAGAATTATGGGGAATGGTCAACCATTGAGAGAGACATTTTGGAATATATTGTTCAAAACTGTTTTCTTTTTTCTTCTTTTCTTTCCCCTTTTTTGCCTTGGAGTATGCATAGAGAAAAAGAAAGAAATCTCAAAAAATCCTTTCCAAGAAAGTGTCTTGAGAAATATCCACTATGCATAAGTGGAGTCGCAATTCATGATACATTTTGCCAGAGGATTTTAATTTGCAAAAAATAAAAAAACTAAGCTACAATACATAATATGTACCTAATGCCTACAATGTTATCTTGTCATTTTGGATGCTTCATTGTGTTTTTGAACCTTCAGGAAAGTGTGTATTGCTGCTTAGAGGTTTAGTGTTGTGTTAATTAATAGAAATGGTAAGCAGCTCATAAAGTTATCAACATGTTCTTGCTTCCCAAATTAGTAGTAAAAGTTAATACATGCAAATTATACACATGTACACACGAAAGCATGCCCATGAAAACAAAAAATATTTACTAGCCTTTCTTTCATCATTTTGTTTTTTAGGAGATTGATGTATTCTTTGTATAGCAAAACTTACTATTACAAGGGCCAATGACTGAAATATATAGTGACTATGACCAGCTGTATCTCACAGGGTCTTGAATCAATAACAAGACTGAAAATAAAAGAAATCTAGTTCATTGGGAAATATTCCTCTTTTCGCTATTTCTCATGGGACTAAGTGTGCTTTTAAATCTACTTACAAAATAATGATAGAAACTGGGAAAGCCTGACAGTTTCGATGTTAGAAGAGTATGTATTTAAGCAGATCATTGAAGCATGAACGTTTTTCTGTCTTCTCCTCCTCCTTCCCCTTCATATGAATTGACTTCACAGCAGAACCATCCCATTCATATTCTCAGCTGTGCCGAAAATGCTGTATTTTAATTGCTTTTGAGACAATTAAAAGTAGAGTTTATGTAGAATCCTTGTTGCTCAGGAAATAGTTGCATTTCAGAGAGAAAGCACAACTGATACATCTCTGAAGTTTTGTCATAATTTGATTCTATCAATATTATTTCTTGTAATCCAGGAATGTAACATATAGGACAGATGCCCACATTGCAATGTATTTCTACACCAAATAACTTAATCCAGATCTCTTTTCTAATGTCTACTTATTGGGTGAAAAAGCATTTTCTGCCTCTATCCAATCTGCAACTTTCAATTTAAGTGTAAATTTAACAAACTGATGATTGATCATGAGTTAGGCAAATCTTTCTTGCCTGTGTTTTAAAGGTTAGCAAAATATAGCCAGATACCAATATTTTGGAATTCTGGCTGTTGGATCTATAAAAGTAAATAATAAGGTCAAAATTGAGATCTATCAATCCAGATCAAATCTATTTCTACCGTGTTTCCCCGAAAATACGACATGTCCTGAAAATAAGACTAAGCCTGCTTTTTGGGGTGGGTGTAAATATATGCCCTCCTCCAAAAATAAGCCCTCCTGAAGGGTGGGTGTGGCCAGCATAGGATGCAGCCCTTCCCTTCCCCAGTCAGCTAGGGGCAGCTGGGCCCCTTAAACCGGATCCGTGGATCAGCTAAGCTGAGAGCTGCCTCTCTGTTCTCTGCCCCCCCCAGTGTTTTTGCTGCTTAGCCGCATCCCATCCATCCCCCTTACCTGCAAACTCCCACAAGAGAGCAGACGCCTGGCACCTCTTGCCATGTACTGCTCACCCAGTGGACAACCCCCTCATCCAGCCGGGCAGAGCAGCATTCACTGACCAAGCAGTAAGAGGCTGGTTGGGCTAGCTGCCTGTTGCCAAGGCTTCTGGCATCTGGGGCAGAGTCTTCTGGCAGCAACCACTCTGGAAGTGCGCATCCCGCTCTGTGTTTCCAGTTCCATGCAGGATGTCAGGCCTAAATTTTGTCCTGCTGCACTTTCAGCTATTCTGCTATGCATTTTTCTGTTGTGGGAAAATGGGAGGGGGTAAAGTGTGGAGTTGGAGACATGTGGTCATGTTTACATTCTTTCTAGTAAGCCAAGGTCATCCTTTATCTTCACACAAGATTGGAAATAGGTGGGTGTATCTGCCAGTATGGCAGAGAGAGATTGGATCATGTGACGGACCGGTGGGTGTGAGGGCAGGATCTTGAGCTTTCAACTAAGGGGTGGAAACCTGTAAATCTTCAGATTTGTGTTTCAGCAGTTTGTTCCAACATGTCTCATCTAATAAATTAGAACTTTGAGGAATGCTTTGCCTTGGAGTCTGATTTTGCAACTTTACAAAACTTCTTGCAATGTAAAGAAGTCATGAATACAAAAGGTTTTTCTTTACATTGCAGGATGGTTCCTTGCAAAGACTTCCCGAAAGATAGAAGCGGAGAAAAGTGAGATGCTGCTAAGATGAGCGTTTCGTGTCCAGCCCTGCCCCATCCCCTCTCCCACTTGTCACCCCCAAACTGCACCTCACTGTGAGACATGCACCCTACCTGACACTTGTAACACCATCGCATTCCTCACCATTGTGTCCAGGGAAGCATGTTGCAAAAGAAAACTTCTCCTGAGTTCGAGATGTTTGATTGAACTCACGATAGGTTTTCTTTTGCAACGTGCTTCCCTAGACATAACAGTGAGGAACACGATGGGGCTACAAGTGTCAGGTAGGACGTGGCCCACCCTGCCCCATCTGCCAGAAATGAATCTTTGTGAGACTCATCGCGCTGCCGCTGTTGCTGCCTTGTGGAGCAGGACTGTGCAAGACAACAAGTCTTGCAGAGTCCTGCTCCATGA
>JANHFT010002748.1:126218-151019 GCA_032467955.1 Pseudoxenodon macrops | reverse complement strand
GAGTTGGAGACATGTGGTCATGTTTACATTCTTTCTAGTAAGCCAAGGTCATCCTTTGTCTTCACACCAGACCGGAAATAGGTGGATGCATCTGCCAGCATGGCAGAGAGAGATTAGATCATGTGACAGACCGGTGGGTGTGAGGGCAGGATCTTGATCTTTCAACTAAGGGGTGGAAACCTGTAAATCTTCAGATTTGTGTTTCAACAGTTTGTTCCAACATGTCTCGTCTAATAAATTGGAACTTTGAGGAATGCTTTGCCTTGGAGTCTGATTTTGCAACTTTGCAAAACTTCTTGCAATGTAAAGAAGTCATGAATACAAAAAGTTTTTCTTTACATTTCAGGAAGTTTCCTTGCAAAAACTTCCCGAAAGAGGGAAGCAGAGAAAAGCAAGACACTGCTAAGATGAGCGTTTCGCGTCCAGCCCTGCCCTGCCCCAACCCCTCTCCCACCTGTCACCCCCAAACTGCACCTCACCGCGAGACATGCATCCTACCTGACACTTGTAACACCATCACATTCCTCGCCGTTGTGTCCAGGGAAGCATGTTGCAAAAGAACACTTCTCGCGAGTTCGTGATGTTTGATTGAATTCACGATAGGTTTTCTTTTGCAACGTGTTTCCCTAGACATAACAGTGAGGAACACGATGGGGCTACAAGCGTCAGGTAGGATATGGCCCACCCTGCCCCATCTGCCAGAAATGAGTTTTTGTGAGACTTATCGTGCTGCCGCTTTTGCTGCCTCGTGGAGCAGGACTGTGCAAGACAACAAGTCTTGCAGAGTCCTGCTCCATGAGAACAGGGAGGAAGGGCGACGGGACATCCAGTCCCATGCACACCACCTCCTGCATCCCCAAAATAATAAGCCCTCCTCCCGATAATAAGACCAAGGCCATATTCCGGGGGGTCAGGAAAACATGGTACTTCATCTCCAGATTTGAACTGATCAGTCAATTTGGCAATTGTTGAAACTAAGACCAGTGGCAGGATAAGATCTAAAATTCTTTTCTGGGATGACAGCTATTGCAGTCTCCTCATCTTAAAACTCATGAAAAAAAATCTTCCATCTTCTGTGAATGTGACATTCCAACTATGAAGAAGTTAAATACAAACGGACAGTCCCAATTTGTTTATCTTCCTTATAAATATCTTCTTTATAAAAGTACCTCCACTAACTTGTCCAGGGATATAAACATCATTATAACATCTAAAATATGGCATGAGCTAAATTATTTGTCATGCTATTTGAAATTAAAGAGCTTTGAGAGAAGTATTTTTATTCCTTCGCTACCAAGGATGCATAGAATTGTCAGATTTACAAAACTTTTTCTGTTTCTATCAACATTTCATACAAATGAGAGCTTTCCAGTTTGAATTTAAGTATTTGTATGAACTTCAGTAATAATTGATTGGGTGTATATTCTAGTGCACTTAAGAGACAGTGATGCCAATAAAATGACTTAGACATCTATATTGCTGAAACTGATAAAACCATTAATTGTACCTCTACATTGACCCTGTTATATCCACATTTACATGGGAAACAATAATATGAGAACAAGATTTTACCTTGTTCCTAATAGTCCTTTGGATTATAAATATAGTAATTTATGGAAAGCAGTCCAAAATATAAGGAGGGCACTAGCCTATTCCTTCCTCTGTCTATTTCTCTATTGTATATCTCAGATCAATTTCCTCATCCAGGATCCAATTCTTAGGCCACTTTTTTTTTTCATTAACAGACTTAGCAGTCAATAGCACCATGTTTAGATTAAGATGTCTAATCTCACGAAGGAAAAAAAGGAGGATGGGTTGTCCTTCTGTTCCTCTCTTGTAACAAGCAGACTACCTCATCTGCTTACAATGACTACATTATACCTATAGTAGACAATAACTACTCAATATTTAATGCTTTCAACTACTGCACACACAATTTAGTTATAATCCATACAGAAAAAAAATGTAATGCAGTCCATCTACTATAATCAGCACACAATAAATGATGACACAAGTTTAGGAAAAGTCATGAAGGAAGTGAAATTAAGTCTGGATTTTCACTCTAACTCAATCTTTCTAATCTGGTATTCTATGGACAGCAGGAGAATTCTAATCCCATCCTTGCAAGAATTCACTCTGAATTGTACGGTACTTGACATGATGACATCATCTTGTCTAGAAAGTATGGCAGCAGTTTCTGACACTGATCCTGCTTTATATGCGTAAGTTCTTCTCACCTGCAAATATATTTGTGACCTCATAGGGGTTCTTGACCCAGATTTGCAAAATGCCTGCCTTTGTATGATCTAGTAAATTTTGATTAACAGTCAAATGTTTAAACTTTTGGGCTGACAAAACCCCAAAAATAAATCAGAAGACAGGTTATCTAGACAATTAAGCTAAAGTGCGAATGAGATACAATTTTTGTCAAAATCAAAAGACAAAGTTGAAATCTTGGAAATGCCATCAGAATAGATATAGTAAGCTTCCTTTTCTCTACTATATATCTCATTTTATGTAAGTTCCTCACAAACAGATGACACTTACAAAAAGCAAAAGGATATTAGAAAGTCTATTAAAAGACAGTGGATATTAGACACACCCTCCAAGGAAGATATCACAATTGAGTATTCAATCCCTACAGAAGATACAGAGTCAAAGTGGGTTCAGTAAATAGCCAACTTTATATTGCTGTGAAATTGGGTAGTGAAAGTACCTTAAGTCACTAGTGTACCAGTGACTCCACTGTATTTTAATAACATTCAGAACTGGACCCCTGTATTAGCAGGGAAACTATGTTTATTATCCCATTCTACAATCCCCATGTAAGAGTGAGATGAATATTTTAAGCATATAGTAGTTGTTGCCTTGACTATTAAATAGAAAGAATTTGATGGGCAATCTTCCTTTTTAAAAAAAAATGAAATTTGTCATCCTCTCCACTCCAAAATGATATATTTTGATGTTTCTCCTCCCATTAGCCTAAGTCTATCTGTAAAGCATGCATTTAAGTGAAAGAAAATTGCTCCTTGTGAAACATGCACTTAAAGGAAAGAAAATGACTCATGCTGTAATCTTTTTATTGATTATTCATAATGCAGATGGGGGGGAAAATCTATTGATAGTATCATCATCACTTCCTGCTTGCCCACAGAGGATTATGTGTTTGGATATAAACACTGGGGAACAAATATTCTGTTGGTACCATATGAGTTTTAGGCAGGCTTTTTTCTACCTTTTTCATGGATCATCAATGGACAAGAGGTCATTAAACAACATTAATAATTCATTGTCAATTTGCACATGAAAATGCATTCACATTTGCCAAATAAAGTGGCTGAAACCTTCCATGCTTGAGGCAGAGAGTGATCCTTTTAATCTCTCCGCACAACTTGGAAACCTCCTAAAAATGAACCTGAAATTACTAACCGTCCTAAATTACTCAAAAGATTAAAAAAAGCAGTAAAAAGTCATTTGCCCACAACTATGTAGCTCAATTCTTATTTAAACTGAATTTTCACAAAGAAGCTTAGGCAATAAATGAATCATGAAGGTAAGTTGATGATGCCCTTATAATAATGTGTACAACAATTACAGTACCTTCATCACTAGCTAATAATTTCCATGTGGTATTATACAATAAAATAGCAAATCGTCAACTTCTAATACTAAAGTACTATTTTTGCCTCTTGGGAATACATTAATAGCCCTGTAGCTTCAATGTCTACATTAATATCCAAGACACATGCAAATTATATTTCACGAATTCAATGCAGCATGAATAGCCATAACAACAATTGGTAAATATTTTTTTACGTCTGTCTCAGTTGTACAGTACAGAGCATCACAAACAGTTCTTTTAAATGTGAGCAATGCATTATGGAAGATATGACTAATCTAGAGAATTTCCATTTGAAAGCAAAATGAGTAATAATTGATTGGCTTAGCTCCAAAGTCACAGTGGGGTTCAAAAAGCTTGTAAGTGCCCTCATAAAAATAGAAGCTGTATCAACCAATTGAATTTAATTATATATGAAGGTGATGAAGGAGCTAAACAGGCTGTAATTGGCGTCCAATTACTCAGCTGGTCTTCCATAAAATTAATTCATCTGAAAGTTTGCCATTGTCCCAGGCTTCAGGCCTGCTGCTGCTTTAATTAGTTAACACTAAGAAATCTTGAAACATTAAATTATTTTGTCTTTATTGCCAATTATGGGTTAAGGAAAACTGTGTATAAAATATTAACATGTGCTTCAAGCACTGCTTTAAGAGGGCAAAGAAAAAATAACAGAAACATGTTTTAAAACAAAAGAAAAAGAAATAAAAGAAATGTTCTTTGTTGTTTACTGCTTTTAAAAATAAATGTGGGCTCCTCCAAAATCCATTTTAAACTTGGTGTAAAATGGATTTTGCTGTAGTGATGATGTATCTGTCATTTGGTCATCTTACAGGTGAATGGGAAAAGAGATTGGGGAGGGAAGGAGGGAGAGAGAGTGGGGGAGAAAGAGAGAGATATCAGGAATGGTTAATGGAAAGCTTATCTAAACTCAGGAGGATAGAAGTTTCATACATTTTTTTCCTTAAATTATTTTTTATAACATTACTAATTCAGTTCACATGTTTTCTTCAAGTTGCCAAAAACGGCAGGAATTTTTTTTAAAACCTTTGAAAACAAGTAGCATAGAAGTTCATTGTATATAAAAAAAACTAAGCCATGATATTAATGATATACTTTCCAAACCTTGATGATAATTCTTCTCAGCCAGTCAGGAGGTAAAAACAAGTTTTTACCTAAACTTTACTTTTTCCTTTCCTTGGCATCAATTCCATTCTGAATGCATATAACCAGGAATTCACTGAACTTTACTACTAATTTTCAAAACATTTCCCTTCTGCTGTCCTCTCACCCCATATTTTTTAGAGTCTGGCAATTTTCAGCTGCTTAATAATAAATGTAATAAAAATAATAATTATAAGAAGCAAAAGTTGTACCTCCGTTAAAATGTAGAATTATGGAGTGGAAATAGAATGAATTAATTTGATTGCTTAGAAGACCACGGACCAGCATTGTTTATAATGAGTAAGAATATATGGATAAATTTCTCTAGCTAATTAATTCAGCAAGAATCTTAGTATATTATGAGGTTTTAATAACTGCAATAAGTAATCTATTCTCAGCAAAGGAAGTCTAAATTGAGCATTTTTACAACTGAGCAGTTAAGAATAGGCTTTAAAACATTACAATGCATAATTTTATTTTCTATTACAAAAAACATTCTGGTGTCAAAGAAAACAAAAAATGCAAATATTGACAATTTTACTTTTAAATTTTGGGAGTGAGAAATTTCATGCATATTTACCTCCAATTTTTTTTCCATTTGCTTATTTTCTCTCTCAGTATATACACACAAACACATACTGGTATATATACATTTATATTTTGTTTCTACTTTTTTTTAAGAATTCCAAAAAAGTTATATCAGATTTTTTTCGTATTTTATGCCCACAGCACTTTTCTGAGGTAACAAGAAAGCAATTAGCTCAAACTAATCAAGAGACATTCTGGATTAGGTGAGAAGCTAGTGTCCTTAATCCAGGTTTAAAACAATGGTTATGCAGGTAATATTATTGTCCTACCAGGAATTGTACCATTAGAAAATTATGTAATTCGTAATTCCATATGCTTCTCGTCAAGATATATATTTCTCTCATTATCAGTGACTGAAGTCAATTGTTATGGACTAAATCAGTGAAAGATGATTGAGTGGACTTAATACAACTCCCTGGGATAATTTGATGCCAGATTTTTCTTCTTCTAAAGGTATTGAAGGTCTATGCAAAAAGCTGTTAAACAGAACACCCAACATTATTGATAGTAAGAAATGGATACAAAATAAATAAAATCAGTACTGCCCACATAAAGGCAAGAAAGATATTATGATTCAGTTTAGTTGACTTTATGTTGACTAAGTATTTCTGATAAAACCGGTGAATTTAATAACATCATTGTAAAAGCTTTTCTGTTTAAAAAAATAGCCACAATTTTGCTGAGGAGAAAAGAAACACTAATATTTCTTATTTAGTACACCCAAAGTTGTATTTCATTTTCTTGGAAATATATATTACTTTTAATTAAAGCACATGCTGCTGGCTACCAATTTAATTCTTATCAGTTTGATACAAGGAGTGTCTAGAATGCACATGTTGATCAGAAGGTACCAAAACTATCTCAAGCACAAAAGCAATTTATGAAAAGTCTAATAACAACTTTCAAAATGAAAATATCTGAAGCTATTTTTTTTAAATCAAATAGGGAAGGCATCTGGGCCAAGTACTTACTATAAAAAGTTTGAAGACCAACTATTAATTCCATTAAAGAATTTGATGAACTCAATTATGCAAGGATCTGTTATGCCTAAACATAACATTAATTCCAAATAAGATCAAAATCCAACCTCGGCTGAAAACTATTGACTAATTTCCCTTTTGAATAATGATTATAAATTGTTTTCAATTATATTAGCTGAGAGACTGAAAAAGATTTTATAGACTTTACCAAGACAGCAGTTAAAACACAACATGGTTGATGTAATAGAATACTTTCAACATCATAATGAAAAACAAGCCACATATATCTTTTTAGAAGCAGAGAAAGCTCTTGACAATTTGAACTGGGATTTTATATTTTAAGTGTTAGAAGAAACAGACCTTTGGGGGGGAATGCAGGAGATATAGATTATTTATACACCTGTAAGTGATGAGTAACCAAACCCTATGAGGTAAAGAATTGTCCTCTATCATCACTGTTGTTTATTTTTAGTTATGGAAATTTTAAACAGAGATATTAGAAATGATGTCCAGATTAAGGTATTACAAATAAAAGAAAATATATAAATAGTGGAAACATAATTGGTCTGAAGTTACTTTGGCATATAAGGCAGTTAAGAAATTCTGGAATCGGGAAAAATACTTTCAGAAAAGTTTGAAAATGAATGTAAAAATCAACTCTGCAACTTTCTTTTAGAGATGGCAGATGAACAATTGGAAAGAAACATGGGACTTTGTTTTTATATATGAATTGGCTGCAAGGTTGTTACATGCCCAAAGAGGGAAACAGGACGATATACCTATAATGGAAGAATGGACTTTGAAATTAATGGTGAGAGCTGAAATGGCGAAATTGACTACTTTGCCTAGAGAAAAAAACTTGAATAAATTTCTTGTGAGATTTCCTACGATATAAGGAGAAAAATCTACTTCTGAACATATAGCAACACATCAGCCCACTCTTGGCTAGGACAAGAAAAACAACTGGCTTTATGAAATTACAAGATTCTCCAGCCCAAATCTGACCTGAGTTAATGAAAGATGCGGAGTATTTTTTCTACTTATCAACGATGTCAATGAGAAAATGATCTAGGTGGAGGAATTGCAAAATACTTAGCTTAAAATAAATCACAGAAGCTCACAGCCATACACCTAGTATCTCTACTAAGCTGAGAGTGAAGAACATAAAGAACAATATAATTTAAAGAAACAGTGATATTTCACAGGTCCACAGTTATTAATAAAAGTCCTCATTTCTTTTCCTATTATTCACTTTTTTCTCTCCTTTTAGTACAGAATTAGGATATTTACAGCCTCTACATGTTATTGAAATACAACATTCTAAAGTCCCAGAAGACTTAACTAATGGTGAGAAATACTGAGAGCTCTAATGTATCAACATCTGGAGAGCCACAGGTTTCCATAGCTACATTGCAATGATGGGAGATATTTTGAAATCTTCAGCTACTATGGGAAAAAATATCCTGAAGAAAACTCATTTGGCAGAACATTCAATTTGGGTGATGCATAGAGCTTTGTATCCTAAAGAGAGGTTCAAATAAGTGAACAAAAGCATTTTGCATAATTATTCATAGATATGCATACATTTCAGTAACAGAGCTTATTGCAAACAAGAACCAACAACAAATGAAAAATGAAGGGTTTATTGCAGCTTTCCAGAACCTGGGGTTCTGCAGATGTATCAGACGCTGACAGCTGTAAACTCTATCAAGAATAATGAATTTGCAAGCTAGGGATTATGGGAGATGAGGCTCAATAGACATGAAGGCCCCCAGGCTAAGGTTTATTACACAGAGAGAAATTACTAAGCACATAATATATAATATACTTTAAAAATCATGGCAACTATATGGGAAGGTATATTTTCAGTTACATAGAGGAGTTATATACACAGGCAGTCACTTGTCCAGAGCTCTTTTGTCTAGTTATAATTAAACAATATGCATTATTTTTTAAATATTTAGTAGATGTTATAATTATAAAATCTGTATTCTTAAATTTGCTGGCAACAGTCAAAGATTAGGTACATTAGGTGAATAAAATAATTACTGTGGCCAATCGGAGCATTTTTGTGCTGACACAATTCCATTGGGTTTATGTTCTAGAAATTGGAGCAATTCTGCCTCTTCCTACTTGCTGCCATCCTCCAGATCTAAAATAAAAAAATACACAGTGCTTCTAGAGAGTGATCAGTTCCTAATTCCAACTTCATAACTGGATGTTAACTTTTAAGTATTGTATGTTGACAAATATATGCTGTGTTTCCGGTAGAATATTTCTGATGGGCTAAGTTTTTCATCCTCAGTAAACTATCATGCATTGATAATTCTGTTGTCCATTACATGTATCTTTACACCTTTTAAAATGATGAAGTTAAATATATCATTATACCCTATATTGAATTAGCAAGCAGGACAGACATTAAAAGGCGATAATGTTAGATTGCCCTCAGGTATACATCTCAAATTGTGTACAGCCAGTAAATAATCTAGTGAGTAATGGTTAAAAAACTCCTATATATTTACCTGGAGGAAGGTATTAAAGCAAACCATTGAAGACCAGTTTGATATAGTCCGGGTTAAAGGTAATATGTCAGAACTTTGGAGACTGTGAATTTGAGTTCATAACTTTTGCCATAAAGCCAGCTAAGCCATTTCTCAGCTCTAGGAACAAATAAAAGCAATGGTAAATAAACTTCCAGAAACTTTGCTAAGAAAACTGCATGGGATTGTCCATTCAGTTGTTAAGAGTCAAGAATTACTTGAAGACACCAAACAAGCAAACAAATAAACCATTCACTTTTGTCATTGTTCATTTTACTTCCTGAAATTTCTCCTCCTCTTCCTGTTCTCATGGAGCCTTCAATTAACCTCATTTAGCCTCAGCTTAATTGGAAAATATTTATTTATTTATCAAATGTATAGACCCATCCATCTCATCCAAGGTGATTCTGAGCAATAAACAAGAATCAATAAGAACAAAAAATTATACAATATTTATTAATAAATATCATAAAAGCAAAACTACAACCCAAAAGGATTATGAAAATGGCCACCTCAACAATGGAGCCATCTGAAAAGATTTCCAGTTTCCTGTGAGACCCAGGCCTTACAATATAGCCAAGACTTAAGGGTGTTTTCGGGGGAAAGTAATCTGGCTATTATCCAGAAGCCTGTTATCTGAAAAAGACAAGGATAAAGAGATTTCCAGAAAAAAAGAGAGAAAATGAGAAAGAACAAAATGAGGATGGCTAGCCTTCGACGCTTTGGACCCACCGCTTTCCTTGATGATTCTCAAGTCATTTTCTTCTTGTGACAATATCTTCCGCTAACAGATGGACAGATATCCTTTCTTATCAATGTTTTACAGAAAAAAGGAAGTTGACTCAGTCTTCCATCCTTCAAAGGTTGGTAAAATGAGAACCCAGATTGTTGGGGGCAATATGCTGACTCTGTAAACCACTTAGAGAGGGCTGTAACAGTATGAAGCAGTATATAAGTCTAAGTGCTATTGCTATTGTTATATAGAATTCATTTTAAACTTCTATATCAGTCCTAAAATCCTGAAGCAGATTTATCTACATACAGTTCATGGACAGTATCTTCAGATCTAATAACCTAAAATATTTACATCCAGTTTTAAAAGCATATCCAAGTGCACAGACAAATTGGATTTAATAAAATGAGCTGTCATACTATGGTGTGATGCTGCATTATAGATTTTCAATTGTTCTAAAAACCATTGTCTATTATGCACTTCTCTGTCAGACAGGCAGGCAGACAAACAGAAACTTTATTTCAGTCATTGACTAATAAAAATACATTCAGTAAAACAATTAAAACATCAATGATTGTTGGCAACCATTTTGGGGCAAAGCTTACAGTATATATAATATAGCAGATACCTACTTTTAGAGAAACAGATTTGATTGTCTAACAATGCAAAAAAAAATTATCAGAGTGTCCCAAAAAATTAGATTAAAAAGGGGCAATCAACTGATGGTAAATGTCCTTATAGAACTGACAGTACAACACAATAAGGGCTGTAGTTTTTATAGCACCTGTGTCAGTATTAGATTTCATAAGGGGTTTTCCTATACTTCCCTTCCAAAACAGCTGTGGAGAGAGCATTAAATCGGGCTAAGTACTTAATTACAGAAGAATTTCTTCTTAAAAAACTAGAATTTATTCCTCATATTGTATCACACAAGTTCTTTCAGATCTGTGTAACTGGTCTTGAAATATACTAATAAAGCTTTATCATATCAACTGACTTATTTAATATTTGAAAAGGAAACACCAGTTTTTCTTTAAATGAAAAATGCATATTATTGGACTAAATTGTTGGATGTTCTATCAGTAGGATTTCAGATTATTCTGCTTTGTTTCTTAAATATCAAAATAGCACAGTGCTTCAGCCGAAGTGAATAGATTTATTAACAATAGCTAAAATCAAATGAAAAGTTATTGGAAGAGAATTCATGCACAGCTTGTTTAAACATTGATGCAACATATTGCTGTAATATCTAAATGATCTTATAATCAGGAAACTTTGGGAACAATAATTTCTAGCACATGTAAAACTGCATGTGCGTGTGCAAACACATGCAAATGAACACTCCTTACTTAAAAAAATATTTTCATTTGATTTCAATAAATTGTCAAATTTAAACCGGCAATAGTTTTCACTGGAAATGCTCTGAAAAACAAAGGTACATTTTCTACAATATGTGCGTTGAATATTGGATATTGTTTCTGAGGATGATAGTCATTTTTCTGTGTTCATTCGAGGAAGACAAACCCAGCAGTTCATCCAGGCACCATTATTAGTCTTGTCTATTGTGTTTTGTTAAAGATTGTGTTTTGTTATCTGCCTTTCATCGAAGGAAATACTGCATCCATTCAGGTTTTCTCAGCTACGACAAAGGATGTTTGCTTTTAACAGCTCTAACAGAAGCAATTGTCTAGATATTTGATTACTTTCCACTAAACCCCTAGCACAGAATGAAAAAAATAAAAGATGCTTACCTTCGTGCAGCTTTGGGAATTGGCCATCAAATTTTAAGTTAACTCCTTAATGTGCAAAATGTATGGATTATTTTCTCCAACCTACAAATGATTCATTGCTCAAGGCCCTGCGATGAACTCTTCAACTCCAACATTCACACTGTGGATTATAGCATGTGACTCCTGGATAGCCTTCAAGTTAAGTTTAGCTTTTGCCCATCTTTTTCTCCTTTTGAGAAACAAAGGTCTCTCCCATTCACAATTGGAAACATGAAGTACTTTTTTTTCCCCTAAAGCAAAAAATACGACAACAGCAAAGAAGGGATGCTCAGGAGAGAATATAGAATGAGTTGGTCGAACTCAAATTCCTAACTATTGCTACTGGTAAAATATCCTGAATTTATTCACCTCATTTAGGGAGATCAGAGGACCTGTATTTACTTGTTTCCTGAAATATACGAAGAAACCCATTTTCTCTTGCTGAGCCCCTGCTTTGGAAAACCCTCTCTCCCCCCCTCCGAAATTCAGATAATTGGTAGGCTGAAAATACAAATGACTGTTTGCTAAATGACTGAAAATACAGTTGTTTGGAAGCACATTTCAGATATGAATTATCTCCATCAACTTATTGTGCAATTTGTTTTTTCTTCTTAATATAAAAGTTTTCATGTGTTCTTTTATTTGATTTTAAAAATAATAATGATTAATTTAAAAAAATAATTATCCGTTTGCTACGAACAGTTTAATGTCTTTTTGACTGCACTCTTAAGCCAACAAGTCTTTGAAGTGCCACAAGGAGAAATCAAATGAAACATGTAGCAAAAATGCTTTAGACACAAAAATAGCACATAATATGCAACACTAATAAAACAAATTTTCGACAGATTAATATCTTGAAAGATCAGCCCTTGAAAATCCTAGCCCTTTTTAAACTAGGAAAAATGAAACACTCTCATTGAACTATGCCCCAATTTATTAAATATGTTGAGAAATACTGTAAGCAACCAGCTACATCACTTTCATTAACAATTCTTATTCAGAAATGTGTGATATGACCTAAAATTTTAACTTGGATAGAATTGTAAATTATTCTATAAATAAGCCACATTTTTCAGCTGCTGTATATTTTGATCTCATATTTTCATTTTTATGCATTTACAGTTCATATGATTTTTTTTCCTAATAGGATAACTTACAGTGTTTCTAAAAAATAGTTTTATGTTATTCTAAACAGGCTACAAAATTAAATTCCATACTATATAGTAAATGTTCATGTTTATATATTTGTCCATAAACATATACAAACACATGACACGTACTAAATGTTCAACTGAATTTGCTGTCAAATAAATCAATATAGCAATACAACTATATTTATATTTATCAAATACTAATGACGGTTCCATTGATTTAAATGGGAACTAAATTCAACAAAAATAGGTTTAATCTAATTCGTAACCTAATTTTAAATTGCATTTAAAATGCAAAATGCAAAACATATTCTCTGCAGGTTATGAACCAAATAAGGATATTATATAATGTTTATTAATTATATTATATTGCACTGTATTATATTTATTACGTTATATGTTATTATTGTTATGATTACTTGTAATATATTCTTTAATAGTGACAAATATAAATATTGTTATTATTCAAATATTACTATTCAAACCCCCAATTTAAAATAAAGAATGTACTATTTTTTTAAAGAAAATAATGCTGCCTATTTTAGCAGAACAAAGTATGAATATTGCATTGCTGTTCTGTATTCATGCAAAGTAATATCCTGAGCTAAAAATACTTTGAGAATATATTTCCACTCATAATCAATTTATGATCTGAGTAGAAGAAATATGGAAACAACCTTAGTACTGACAACTTTTATTAAGTTCAGTAGCTGCCCTACTGATTGTACTGTTATTGTACGAATCCCAAAACAGGGAGCTGCAAACAGTAAGCTTCTTGTCTTATTTCTGAATATGTTCTGAGAAATGACAAACATGTGCAGATATTTGAGAGCTGAAAGTGAATCAGTATTTTATCTCTATCATTTTCCCCCAATACATTACACAAAAGCAGCAGTATGTTCTTGCACTAATTTGCAAGTTTAATCATACAGGCACTGTTGACCCAGCAATGATTTCTGCTTTTGTATAAAGTAGTGGTCCCATGATTGTTTATTATACTGCTGGGCAGCATAATAATTTAGTAAATGGAACTAAGGATGACATCAGACTCACACCTTCCCTCCCAGTGGTCTGTTTCCCCATTCCTAGCTTTTTCCAAACCAATTTTCATTGAGATATTATGAAAGATCTTTCAGAGACTCAACAAGTCAGTCAAATTGAATAGAATTTTTAATTGTCAATGATCAGTAGATTGCATAACCTGATACATGTCTTTCAGTGACTCCGACTGTTGGGGGATAGAAAAAAGAATAAGAATCCTTCTCAAGCTTCTAAACCTTTTGTAATATTCTGATTGTTGTTTTTTAATTACAATTATTACAGGAGACAATGGCTTTTCACCTGCAGAAATTGAAATATTGATTGGATTGTTCAATTAATAATAAAATCAGAATTAAACCATGGTCTTTGGAAAGTTTTATATCTTTACATGCTGCTTATTAATATGGTGTAGTGCTGTATTATGTTGAACTGTTGATTTCGTGCCTCAAATTACTTTGTGAGTTATTTATAACTCTTGTAATTAGCTAGATTAGAAATACAATGAATCAGTCAAAACATGTCAGCTACTGATACTTTTTTCAGGAAGGAAGATTCTTTAAACTCAGACCTACTTCCTCTCCCATCCCCAGGTGCCTCTGAACTTAGATTCATGTGAGATAGTGATTTAATTAATTTTAGAAATATCTTATATTTCTAAAGAGACTTACAATTCCTTGTTCCCTCTAAATTGTTTCTGTTAAAGATGTTCTTCCGTATCTAATTGCAATTTTTTTGACTTTCCAAAAATAAATTATTTTGATGTTATTGCATGAGCTAAGTCATTTAAAACTCAATAACAGTTTTCCTTTTTATTTCAAACCCAAACTCACAATATCCAGTGATGCACAGATACAGAAGGTATACGCCCTAAAGTATGGAGATAGTTTGTTCATGTCTCCAAATCATCTGGTATTTTGCCAGAATCTCTACTCACAAATGTTATTTGGATTTTTTTACATCGGGTGAAAATGTTGCTGAACATTCTTTTTATTAAAAAAAAAACCACTATCAAACGAATTGAAAATGTTTGCTCTTTGCACTATAGCTATGACTATTAATACGTTAACATCTGACATTTGATACTCTAACATTTTTTGTCTTACGAAAGAGTCACCTACCCGATGATGTTATTTTTGCTCTTATTATTTTAAATCATCGTGAGAGAGTGAAGAATTGCTGCTGCTTTTTTTTATTTATGCCGCCCATCTTTCATTTCTCCTCAATTCTCTTAGAACTGCTTGACCTTAACAAACCCAAATGGGAAGCAGCTCATGGCATCTTCCCTTGAGATTTAACTGAAGCTGGGAAACCAGGAAGTCTACTTATCCAGAGAGATTTGAAAAACAGATCTAATATGTGTTCCTTCTCTTTGTTCACCTTGCAACAGAAGTAAGTGCAGAACCTCATATCCATTTAGAAGAATTTCAATAGAAAAAGTTAGCTTTTGAATAAAGCAATTTTGAAAGCAAGCTCTGAGTCTAAAATAAGAACGTTGGGATGCATAAGACATACAGTATTTGCCAAAGCAATATTCATATTCTGAAAACAATTCTCCTTGAAAAAGAATCAAATTAATTAGATATTTACACTGAAGCTTCCTCAGCATTGTGAGAAGGACACTTAAAGCCTTGTAGAGAATATTATTTATGCTATTTTTAAGGATCCAGCTGCTCCCATCGTGGAGATCCTCAATCAGGCAGAACAAAGAATAATAATTGGACAAATAATTTCATCTGAAGTTCCTTAATTACCTGAACGTGAGATAACGGGGGACATAGAAAGATGCCTTAAACAGGACTAGTTCCCTAAGGTTTCAGGTAAGTTTTTTTCCCCTCCAGCCTTATTTGTGGATGCCAAGAACTTGGAACTATAAGCTCTGTTGCTGAACCACCACTAGTTATGTTAGCCAAGCAATATTGGCAGAAGCATTCTCACAAGCCATAACAACTGTGACCATAAACATGAATGACTATTAATCTGCAATGAATACAGAGTTCTAAATCCTATTCTGTAATCCATGAAATGACTCAGTGTTTAAAGGACAATCAGTTCAGTTGAAGATAATGTAGAAGAGTGTACATAGTGTAGGTTAACATTTAATGTTTGCAGCATGGCACTGAATGAATAATATTGCATACTTTGCCAGATTCAGAGATATGCTCAGTTCATGTTGCTTTCGTGTGTTTAGCAAATAGGACAGAAAAGGAAGGGAATTTAACCATTATCTTATTTACCTGACATTTTCATGTATACTTTATCTGTTCATTCCTGCCACATGCTCTGCTGGAATATCTGTTAATATATAATAAATACATATATGCATTTTAGATTCCTTCAGAATTTCAGATCATCCATAAGATGTGGATTCTGGTTGATCATATTTGTATTTCATAAGCTGTTTTAATTTTGTTCCAGTCATGTTCCTGTATTTATACAATGGTTTACATTTTTTCAATTATAAAAGATTTGAGTAGGGTTTTATTGTCAATTGTCTTTACCCTATCAACGTTACCATCATCATTATATTATTGTGGTCTTATAAAGGAAAAAGTTGCAGAAAGAGTATTCCTTGTGTTACTGACTTAATCTTGAAGATACCGATTGCAATGTCATTTAATAATTCACTACAGTGGGCTACAGAAAAGTAATATCAGAATTCTTTACACATGCAGGCACTCTTTGTATGATTAATGACACCAAGTCTGTCTTGTAAAATTTGTAACCTTGTTGCCTGTATCACAAGTTAGGTGAACATATGTAGACAAAAGAAGGGTCGTTTCCTTTTCCAACTGCATATGGAAGTTGTTTCCAGTCTTTTATGACAGAAACAGTATTTTTGGAAATCACATGTCCAGGAATAACTTCCTGATGATCCATAAACTTTACTTAAACACAAGCGAGAATTTCTTAATTGTATTGTGATATCAAATCTCCAACTTAGTAACCTACATCATGGACTTTGTAATCAAAATATTTCCAGAGCCATAATTTAGGGTTTTGCTGATGAATAAGGCTTAGAACAATATGTATATTGCCAGGACATTTAATGAACCTTTTTTTCTACAGAGAAGGAAAAAGCACATTAGAGGCACCAATTGTGGAATTTCTCCTGGTGAAGAAAGGAAGACACATCTCCTAATAAAGTGTGTTTTCATGAATGATTTTCCCTAGTGATGAAATGAGGTGGAGAAATTTCCCTTTGTTGTTCCCAATCAGAGAACAACTTTGAATCCTAGAAGATCCACATCTCACATCCCATAAGAAGGATGGGAGCTGGTGAATTGGAAGTCAGCTTGCTTGGACCTCTGCAAAAATAGGAGTCAGAACTAGCTTTTGCCAGATGAACCTGGGTCCTTCATTTCTCATTGAAGAGATAAACAGAGAGTAGAAAAACCCAAGAGTGACTCCAGGCTTTGAGAAGGAGGCTGCTTAGTGTCCCAAAACCCCAGACCTTTAGCTGCTCTGCCTTATAAATATGATACTGATGCATACTGATTATTTATGAGTATAGAAAGCCAAATATTTCTATACAAGGGTTATATATTCCCATCATCTAGAAATGTCACCATATATTACTGTTTTAATTTTTAAATAGGAATCTGTAGGCTCTACTGGGGAACCATCATAACTCTGCCCCAAAATTCAACTTTCCAAAATATTTTTTTGTTTGTTTCAGAAAGATACACTGGCTTCTAAAATCAGGTTCAGTACTCCAAAAAGCCGGGTTCCAATTTGGCATTTATACTTTGACAGACTTTCCACTGACATCCTAGAACAGCTTAGCTGAACAAAAGCTGCCAGTTTGAGTCTCCACTTCACCACTGCAGCTCAGTAGGGAGTATTTTAATTCAGCGTCTCCTTTGCTAATTGAACAAACAGAAACTCATAATGAGGCATAGGCAAGATGAGTGTAGTACACTTACAAGGACACTATTCATTTTTAAAAGAGGACTACATTTTGAAATCCCATTGCTCTGATGTTCTCCACCCCCCACTCCACCCCAATCTACTCAAAACAGTTGGCCTATGTAATCGTTCTCCCATCCCCTTTGGATGCTATTAAATAGGGCATGGCAGCGGGGCTGAACTTTTCCTCCTTTTCAAAATTCCAGAATGATCCTGACTGACACACCGTGTTATGGCACTATATTATCCTCCTTTCTAGTACTAATTTCATGCACCAGAACACAGGGTGAGCCCGGGCTCTGTGGTTTGCTCAGTATGGTAGGTCAAGGTGGCAGAATTTAATCTTGCAAAGCTCACCCAATCAAGGCACACCAGCTGCTATGTCTAAGTAAATCAGATAACAGTAAGAGATCTAAAGAGGGAAAGAGACAGGAGTGAGTGAGACTGTTCCATCTGCTTAAGCCCACTCCACCAATTCTGATAATGCAACAATATTAAAACATAATTAAAGCCAGTTGATCCTATCATTTTCTGGGTTCCTTTTTCTTATTATGGCTTCCCCCCTGTTTTTCTTCTTCTGTGTTTTTTTTTAACACACATACACAGATTGCTTGTAGGACATAGTAGGGACTGGAAGGAAGTTCAAATTCAGGTCAGCAAGTATTGTAAGAGAACTAAGACTTCTATATCTTTGGCTTAAATTAGAAGAACATTAAAAATCAATGTACTGCAATGCGAAATCACAGATTGGAGCGTGATACAGAAGCAATATGTAGAGAAAAGCACAGGATGCCTTTTCATAGCTTGAGGGATTTCTGAAAACAGAAGTTAGAAGGACAACTTGCTTTATTTTTAATTTTTAAAAGGGTATCATTTAGAGGTTGCACTACATGAGTTATAAAATGTTGCACTTTGTACTGTACGTTCAAAATGTATGTGAAGTTTAGCATTTTTACTCCTTTTACGAATGACCAACTTGCTAATTTGGTTGCTATAAATGAGTATTTAAAAGTGATACATCTGAGTTTAGTATCTCTGCTTTCTAAAATTTAAGAACAAAATGAAAAAAATCTTTAAACATATTATATACAGTGGGCTGGGATCCATTTATAAAGCTGAAATGTTCAAAGAAATCTATGTCTTTCACACTATAATTAAAACGTTAGCATCATTAATTAATGTACTATTTCAAAATGCATCAGATATTTCTTTACATCAAAAGACAAGATATCTACTTAATCAAAGAACAACTAATGTGAATATATATGCAAAGTCATAAACACCATAAATGGCCAGTGGTAATAAAATCTCAACATAAAAAAAAAAATCTAACTGCATTGCTCAAGAATGTCAGAAAGTCAGTATGGAATAGAAAGAGGCTGTTGAAAATTTTCAAAGTTACATAGAGGAGGATTTTTTAAAAAAAATTAAACTTCTGGTAAGTTAATTTGGAAGAATGTGTTCTAAAAACTCTGGATTGTTTTATCAGGAAGGTTGACATTTTGGAGGTATAACCCTGTCACGTTAGGAAAAAAAAATGCTAGCTATAAAAATGGCATTTAATGCTGTTCGTATTTGTCACGAGCCAGCTAATGATGAGAAATTTAAGAACATAGCTGACAGTCTGCCCTTCAGTCATACAGAGAATGCCAACTATATATCCCCAGTAGCAATAGCACACCAAATCCTTCCAGAGTAATTTATTCCAAGTCTTAATGTCAGACATTAAAGTTTCTAAGGCTGCAGTGTTACACCCACTTACCTAGGAATAAGCTAGATTGAATTCAAAGGGCTTCTCTTTTGAGAAAGCAAGTCTAGGATTCAGGTAAAAGAAGCATTATGATTATAGCATGTTAGTGTAAAATAATATTTCCCCGGAAATTGGCACTACGAGGGATAAATCTATCCTTCCATTCCTCTAGAAAGCCTCTTAAACTATACATAAAATAATGATCTACCTATCTGTCTTCTATCTATTTTTCTATCTGTTTGTTTGAATGGAAAAGATGCTAAAATGAACCTGCCTGCCTTTTCTCACTTGAAATGTGACTTTAGATACAATATTGCAAAAGCTTATTTTTTTAGTGTGCAAATGATAGTAACACATTTATCTCTTTGTACATCATTTGGGAGAGTTAAGTTTGTCAGAGCACAAATGTCACATTGTCCCACCTTATATAGGATGTTTCTTATCAAATGCCACCAAAACTCTTATCTGAAAGGGTTTATTGAGTAATCATTCATTATTGAATTAGATCTTAGACACATGATATTTTTCTGGGAAGAAGACTACAACATCTTGTGCAGTTTTCCGGGTTCTTCTTATCATTTGTTCCAAATCACAGGAAAAAACTATTAAGGAAGACAAGATCAAACAGTTTCTGAGTGGTTGTTTTAGGAGCTGTTCATTTAAAAGTACTTCTGGCATCCAATTTGTCTTCCATGACAAAGACTGCATTCTTTTAATGCTGCTTGATTGGAGGGAAAACCTTTTTTCCTGAATGTGAAAAAAAAGGATACTTTCATGTTATTAAATAATATCATAAACAATTTAGATGAGGGAATAGAAGGAAAACTCATCAAATTTACAGATGACACCAAACTAGCAGGAATAGCCCCAAAAGATAAGCTCAAAATCTAGATGGATCTCAATAGGCTTGAACACCGGGCCCTATCTAACAAAATGTAATTAAATGTAGAAAAAAATAGGCTTTACACTTAGGCAAGGAAAACCAAATGTACAGGTATAGACTAGGTGAAACGTGACTCAACAGCAGTAACTGCAAGACAGATTTTGGAGTCCTATTTGTCAGTCACTTAAATATGAGACAGCAATTTGCTGCAGCTGTCAAAAATGCCCACACAATCTTAGGTTGTATTAACAGAGGGCTAGAATCAAGATCATGAGAAGTGATACTACTGCTTTACAATGCATTGGTAAGATCACACTTGGAATGCTGAATCCAATTTTGGTCATGACAAGAAAAGATGTTGAGACTCTAGAAAGAGTGCAGAAAAGAGTGACAAGTTAAAATATATGAAGAATTTGCAGGAATTGGGCATGTATTGTCTAGGGAAAAGAAGAACTAGGGGTGATATGATAGCAGTGTTCCAATATTTGAGGGGCTGCCACAAAGAAGATGGAGTCAATCAATTGTCCAAAGCTCCAGAAGGCAAGACAAGAAGATGAATGGAAACTGAACTTAGACAGAAATAACCTAGAACTAAGGAGAAACTTCCTGACAGTGAGAACAATCAACCAGTGGAACAACTTGCCTTCAGAAGTTGTGGGTGCTCCAACACTCACAACTTTTAACTTGGAAGCTTTTAAGAAGGGACTGGACAATCATTTGTTGAAAATGGTATAGAGTCTCCTGCTTGAATCAGGAATGGGACTAGAAGACCTCCAAGGTCTCTTCCAAATCTATTATTCTGTTATTCATGTGGAGGAAGAATTATGGCAGTTCATGATAGACTTATTAATGAATGTATACTAATACCAACACCAAGCCAAAATAGATATCAAAGGGGAAAAGCAGGAAGGGGAAAATAATTCTTCCACATAATCTTCACCTACAAACTACTTTTCTTCCATCCCCTCTACCTGTACTCTATTGTTGAGGAACCTAGGTTCAAATGCTTGGCTTTAGTTTTAAGTTATTTATTACCGCTTATCATTTATATCCTCTTTTTTTAAAATAAAATAAAAGAAGTAAGACTTCAGCATGCAGCTAGTTCCAACTTGTAATAAAATCCAAATCAATATGTTAAATATGTTTTAACAATATGTTAAAAAGACAGATACATGGGCTCAGATACAGTGACACCAGGAATGTCTCAAAAATTGCTTGGCAGTAGTACAAAGTAGGTGCACCTGCAAATAGCAGAAGTTCAATTTGTTCAAAACCAATACTGGGCAAAAGAAATGAAACCTCTGGTAGAAAAAAAGTGAAATTATGTATGAATTAGATCATCAATTTTCTTGTCTGTGAGCCAGAAAAAGAAAATCTTTCTCCACACCATAAGATGCAAACAGAAAGGAGAAGAAAAGAGAAAAAACTCCAAGGTGTGTTTCTGGAGGTAACAGAGCACAGAGCTGGCATAAAAACACAGTATAATCTCAAAATAGCAGAATCTGGAAGAAACTAGGAGGTTTAATGCTGCTAGAGAACCAAAAGTAAAGACAGTGAAGAAATTAAAGAGTTGCAAAATGAATTCTTGTCTCAATTGTTTGTTGGATTCTTGCGAGGACAAACCTTGTTCTTTAATAGGATCTGTTGCAGTCATCAAGAGTCAGCAATCTAAGTGAGAGTGCTTATCTTTGCAGCAAGGTTGGCTTACCTCTATTTTGAAGTGAGTGAAATAATACTTGCGTCCATCAATCTCTCAATCAATTAGCTGGAAAGGACCTTGGACGCCTTCTAGTTCAACCCCCTGCTCAAGCAGGAGACCATATACAATTTGAGACAAGTGGCTGTCCAGTCTCTTCTTAAAAACCTCCAGTGATTAAGCACCCACAACTTCTGAAGGCAAGCTGTTCCACTGGTTAGGAAGTTTCTCCACAATTCCAGATTGCTTCTCTTCTTGATTAGTTTCCATCCACTGTTTCTTGTCCTGCCCTCTAGTGGTTTGGAAAATAAATTGACCCCCTCCTCTTTGAGGTGGCCTCTCAAATCTGGAATACCGCTATCATGTCCCCACTTGTCCTTTTCTCTAGACTAGCCAAATCCAAATTCTGCAAGCATTCTTCATATGTTTTAGTCTCCAGGCCTTTAATCATATTAGTTGCTCTTTTTTCTAATTCCACTTTTTTCTTTAATTGAAATATTTTAAAGGCAAAATATAAAAACTCGCAAAAATTTCTAAACATTTATTTGGAATATCCCCATATAAATTAGTTAAATATCTCATATAAATTATGTAACTTAACATACTTAGACACTGTTTTAACTATGAACAATAGGAAGAAAGTTCTCTGCACAAGACTTGTCAGCTTGAAATAGAAGTACAAGTGTTCTTACTTGCAATTAAGTATATACTTAATAGTATCCTGCAAGAGGGGGGAGGAATCAGCTAAAATTGTTTTTTTCTCTTCTTACTTAATTGTGCAATTAAAAAATACCAATGAATTTCATTAAATAATTCACCATGCACATAAGAATTATGTTGAAAATTTAAGATTACAGGTACTTTAAAAACAAACTGACAGAACAGTTGGGAAAAGATCAAATTACATAGAAATACAATTTTATCGCACACATTTTATAGGAAAGATTACTTGTACATAATTCATAAGCAACAGAAAAAATTAAATTCTCAACAATTTATTTAGAATTTGCTAAACCAAACATCTTCCTGACATGTATTTTTGTAACAGTTAACAGTTAAAAATTTTGAAAATTGCTTTTCACATTCCCTAACATATGGTTGTTTGTCTCATTCTCTCTGTGTACAGATGCAGCAACTAGTTGCAGTAGATCCTAATGTACATGTTTGAATTACATGCTGTAATTGTTTATTTTTAACTGAGTAAATTGTAGCAGATGGAGAAACAATGCTTGCTTGTCTAGCCTGGTTTATTTCAAATAATTCTACTCTAGGTAAAAAGGCTTCCAGAACAGCTTACAAAATTCAGTATAATTCCTATCATCGGTATAATAAATTGATACATTTGGGGCATGACACTAGTAATGCAGGCAGGAGGAAAGTCCTGTGGCACATGTCAGTCTCTGTTCACATAATGTTGGCTATATCCCAGCCTTTTGTCAGACTACTGTGTAAAATATGCAAAGAATAGTTTTATTGTATTTCATTTAAAGAAAAAAGCCCACATAGAAATGCATCTGTGCATTTTCCCCTGGTATGCTTCTTATTGGTGAATGTTTTGAAAGGTAAATTATGCTGCTAAATGTGACGAGTTCTGAAAACTACTTGAGGAGAAAGTAGTCTTTTTCAAACCCTTAGGACTGTACATTTTTATTTGCATTTCCATCACTTTAATTACTGTTTAAAGAGTTCCCGGGATGATTACACTCAACTATGTTCAAGACATTTCATCCCATTCTTTATATAGAGGAGTGCTAATTAATGTTACCAGCTTTATTATTCTGCAGTAGTTGCAATTAAGGTGCAGCTGGCCAGCGACATCTTATCTTGGGATATGAGTTGCAGCTGTCATTATCTGAAAGCAATTTGATGAGTCGACAGAAGAAATTATGGTGTAAATGTTTATTTGTATGTTTCAGATATCATGAACTCAGTTAACTTCTGAGTTAACTAGGGGGGGGGAACCCTAAAAGTTCTAACAATTAAGAACCTCTGTTAAGGGATTCTGGAACCCAAATTATCTCCCAAATTATGCCATTTCATTTTTGCTTTGTAAAGTGGGTAAAAGAGAAGTGCAGTATAATGTATGAATGGACATGATTAAGTTGTTAATTATATACTTCTCCTTCATGACCATGTATATTTATATAAATTAAGTATTTATATTTTTAATATTTCCAGGCTAATTTATTAACTACTTGCCTTATTGGTTGAGAAATTTGCTATCTAGCATGTCGGTGAAATCAAAATATCTATTAACATAGAAGACACTTGCTGAAGCCCTTAAAAAAAGCAAACTTGCTGTTGATGCTGCAAACCAATCAATTTTCTTTTCAGCTATTTCAGGTTATAATATTAAACTGATTTGTAGCCTTCCATTGAGATGTTCTGTATGTTATTGACTTAAGAATAACTACACACTCTGCACATGCAGAATTTTTTTTAAACCAAGTTGGTTTTTTTTCAATCTTCTTCAAAGAATAACTAGACTAGACAGACAGACAGACATTTATGGTAATTTGTAATGGTTTTTGTTTTTTTGCTAGCTCTGGAAGAATATATTTTAAGGTATTTTATAAATAAAAGTTATGTGGAAAAGAAGTTACTTATTACATCTTAAATTTATTTGCCTAAAATTAATGCTGATATTTTTAGTAAATTCTATTGGATTTTTATAGATTGTATTTGAATGATGAGATTGAGGAATTTGCGGAGAAGGCGTGGCCAGCCGAGGCGAGCAGACGGTCTCTGGAGAGCTCCTGGAGACCATCGAACCTCTGCCCAACCGGGGGTCCGTAGCGGACCCTGAGCTGTCCTGTAGGGATGGTGAAGTACGGGGGCACCTTGCTGCAGGAAGGGGGAAAAGGCAATTTCCTCCGAAATGCAGCTTGTAGCCTCAACCCGGCAGCAGAGGAGGCGGGGCACCCCGTCCAAAGCCTCGGCTCTTCACTTTGAAAGAGAATTTGATGGAAAACATCCCCTGT
>JANHFT010002748.1:112337-122923 GCA_032467955.1 Pseudoxenodon macrops | reverse complement strand
CATTTGGGGGGGGTGGGAGATGACTGCGCTCACTCATCTATTCATAAATAAACCCTCGTGCATCAGCCTTCCTCCAGGGGTGGGTTCTAACTTACCTCACCGCCAGTTCGCTGCCTCCTGTGCTGCGTGGGCGCGCCTTGCGTGTGTGCGCATAGGCGCAGTAAAAAAAAGCCCTGAAAAATTCCCCCCCAAAAAAGGCCAAAAACAAGATGGCGATGCATGCGCAGTGCTGGAAGCTTGGCTATTGCGCATGCGCAGAAGAAAAAAATTCAAAAAAAATCCCCCCTCCCAAAAAAACCCAAAAGATGGTGGAGCGTACAGAGCTGAATGGGCTCCGTGATGTCACCAGCAGCCTACTACCTACTCGGTAGAACCGGTCCAAACCGGTAGGAACCCACCTCTGCCTTCATCAGAATGTAGATCAGAATCTAGAGCAGAGGTCCCCAAACTTGGCAGCTTTAAGACTTGTGGACTTCAATTCCCAGAATTCTCCAGCCAGCCATGCTCCAACTGTATCTCAGACTCTACATTCTCCAATTGTATCTCAACCAGTGAAGTTGACCGAGGCGTCTGTCACTAACCAGGGAATGTGGGTTAGGGGAAGTCACTTTACAAGTAAATACAAGTATGCTTGATTCTAACTCTTAATAAGGGCTCATATGTAGTTATAGATCCAGCAATACAGCTAGGTTATTTTTAAATCCTGGAACGGAATATGGATTTTGTATAGCAAAACTGGGTTGCAAGTTTCTAGAAAACCACTAGGTGGCAGAAAGCCTTGAGAATTTTCTGCATCTCTTTCTTGCCCTCTAGTGGCCTTCAAGACTTGCAGCTATAATCCTCAATGAACTGTCTCTTACTTAAACATTTGAAGTTTCGATTAATTCCCGCACTTGTCAACTGGCTCACTTTTATTTCTCATTATAGCATTCCACATGACCATGATTTATGCTGCAGGGGAGGGGGGTTTTTTTGGCCAGTTTTTTGCCTTTTCAGCCTGTTTCCATCAAAAAATACCCATAGGAACGAATGGGCACACTTGATGATTGCAGCATTCATTTTATGACTGTGGCATTGCTTAATGACAAGCACAAAAAAGTTTGTAAAATTACAAACTTTTAGATCATATGGGTACCTCAAGTTGGAATTGTCATGGCTTACGACAGACATTCCAAGCTCCATTACAGTGAGAAATCAAGGACTACTTGCACAATTGCCTGTAGCATGCAGTTATTCAGCATGTGGATGGTCTCTCACATTTCCATTCTGCCCCAGCTGCTACGGTAATATCCAACTCTTTGCTTTCCTTATTAACTTTTGCTCTCTCTCTTTAATTGGTCATTTTCTGCTCCCTGTAAGTTGTAGTTTCCCAGAGTTTGGGTAGGAATGGACCTGCCCTAGACAGGGGAGGCCTGGGTCATGAAACAGCTTGGTTGTGTTTTTTTTAATTAATATCTTTTCAGTGAGTATTTTTGCCTGATTCATTCCTGGCATATGAGATGTTATTAACCACTTGAAGGCAACCTCTTGAAACATCCATACTCAGGGAGTAGAGAGATACTTGCATTTGCACATGAGCACTGAATGATAAAGGGATAGAAAAACATTAAAGTTAGAAATACTCACAATTTCTTATTTGTTCATGCTGCAGAGCACACCCAGAGGAAATGGGGATTTTGCAGTAACCTTCCCCTAGAGTGGGAAGGGAATGGAAATTTTACAGTATATTCCCCTGCCACGCCCACCAAGCCACGCCCACCAAGCCACACCCACCAAGTCACACCAAGCCATGCCCACAGAACCGGTAGTAAAAAAAAAATTGAAACCCACCACTGAGCACACCTACAAATCCACAACTATGGGAGTTAATCTAGAAAAAATAAGAGGATTGGCTCAAGATTTCCCAACAGGTTTTGAGCCAAGAGAGAGATTTGAACTCTGATCATGGCCTGCTGTTTTGATATTTCCCATTTTACCATGCTGATTCTCAAGGAAACTTTTCTAAGGCTTTGGAGTGAGCACTGTAATTTTAATCTATGGTGTGACTTTGCAGACACTAAAAATGCTACCTGTTGGTGCAATATATATCCACTGGGATTATCTCTCAGACTTAAAGCAACCTGTTTTAGTGTTTTACCCCTGCTTCAATAACATAACTCTGCATCATAATACTACTGCTGAATGCTGGCTGGGGAATTCTGCGAGTTGAAGCCCACATGTCTTAAAGTTGCCAAGGTTGGGAAACATTGCATTAGCGGGAGGTCAAAGGTAGGAAGCTTAGGCTGGGATGTTTGCTCGCGCAGCGTAGGAAAGACTCGAGTCGCAGTGAACAGTCAGCTCTCGTTTATTAGCTTCAGCATGTGGTTATCCGGACTGCCTGCTAGCTGTGGGGAACCCTCTTTTATGGGATTCCTCTGGCTTGCAGGCAGACAATTACATTGGTTGGGAATCCCCATCGCTAGTTAGCCAACCAGCGACGGGACATGTTAATGGAGGTAGCAATTACCCCTAATGGGGATTAGGATATGCATGGGGATTACTGAGAACACAACAAAAATGCCCTCAGCCAGAGGTAGTTTCAGATGTAACCTGTTCCTGTGTCGTGTAGGGCTTTACAGGTGAAAACCAGCACTTTGAACTGCACAATTTTTTCTTAGCCGCACATTTCATCAACCAGTTCTAACTTAAATTCTATTCCTTGGTAACTCGAGTTTGTCTTTCCCATTCCTTTAATCTATTATACTTTCAATTTATCTGATCCATTATGAGCTGAGCTATACAAGGCCAAGATACATCTTGAGACCTATTATGAGCACTGTAGACAAAAAGAAAGAGCACTGGCAGATACAACTGGAAAGGGGGAACCTTTACCCTTACAGACAATAGATGGTATTGACAAATAGATAGATAATAGATAGCTGGGCAGGTAGGTAGCCAAGTAGGTAGATAAAAATCAGATATCATCTTTGTGCATATCATCCAGAAAAACAAGGTCTCAAACAAATATTCTAGCTCTTTGGGAAGTTATGATTGGGTAATTGTACACTACTCGTTAACATGCACATTTTCATTTTACATAAAATAGCTTCTGTGGAGCTACATGATCTAATCATGGTAGAGCTCAAACACAACTTCATAAGCACTTAAACTCTCAGCTTCTTATTGTTTCATCAGAGATGAATGAAATGCATTATTCAGAACTTGGATATTGCCAATATTCTTATGCACTTTCCCATGTATGGGGTCTCTTATCTTCCATTTTAAGGACTAATTAGAACAACTAAGATTCATATGAACATTTCCTTATGAAACAACTATCTCATTTTAAAACAAATAGGCTGGATCAAAGTGAACACAGACATTCCCATTCCTTTAAACAGCAGAGTTAGTTGATTCAATCGGGATATGAAGCTTGGGGCAGATACGCTGACATCCTTGCTCACTGTGAAGGTTGAGAATGTCACATTATTTATTTGTTTATTGATTCCCAGCAATTATATTCTGCCATATTATTTTAAAATTAGATGCTTCATTAAAAAGCAACCATAAATGTAGTAATAAACCCTCTTATTAACTATAATAATAAGGGGGGAATCAAGTTAAAATAAAGAGAACAACCACATTATAGCATATTAGTTTGCAAAAGCCTGCTGGACCAGATGAATCTTAACAGCTTTCCTGAAGATGAGCAACTGGGATCATGTGGATTTTAAGATGGAGCTTGTTTCAAAGTGTTGGGATATCAGCATAGAGGTTTTGCTTCCAGGCACCCACTTTCTTCACCTGCTAGGCTGACAGGACTCATAATGTTCACTCTTTGATAGTATGGGCAAAATGAATAGGCCTACCAGAATCAATATGGACAAAGGCGCATGATTTCATTATAAGTACAGACTTTGCATTAGGCAAACACAAAAACAGATCACTCCTTCCATTCACACTAGTTAAAGATGGTTTGTTGTTGTTGTTGTTGTTAGTTGCAAAGTCATGTCCAACCCATAACAACCCCATGGACAACATTTCTCCAGGCCTTCCTGTTCTCTACCATCCTCTGGAATCTATTTAAGCTCATGCTGACTGCTTCAGTGACTCCATCCAACCACCTCATTCTCTGCCCTCCCCTTCTTTTGCCCTCAATCGTTCCCAGCATTAGGCTCTTCTCCAGTGAGTCCTTTCTTCTCATTAGGTGGCCAAATTATTTGAGTTTCATATTCAGGATCTGGCCTTCTAAAGAGCAGTCAAGGTTGATCTTCTCTAGGACTGACCGGTTTGATCGCCTTGCAGTCCAAGGGACTCGCAGGAGTCTTTTCCAGCACTATAGTTCAAAGGCCTCAATTCTTTGGCATTCAGCCTTTCTTATGGTCCAACTTTCACAGCCATACATTGCAATTGGGAAAACCATAGCCTTGAATATACATATTTTGTTGGTAGGGTGACGTCTCTGCTTTTTAGTATACTGTCATAGCTATTTGTCATAGCTTTCCTCCTCAGGAGCAAGCGTTTATTAATTTCTTGGTTCACCTCATCTGTGGTGATCTTGGAGCCCAGGAAAATAAAATCTGTCACTATCTCCATTTCTTCCTCATCTATTTGCCAGGAATTTTAAGGGTCCTTAAAAGAGCAACAGATATTCAAGATAAATATCAGGGCTACTTCATGAACCTTGACAGAATGGTGCAAAAGCCAATGTGCACAAAAGTAGTTCTACTGATGCCCAAATCATCTTTGGCCAGCCTTTCAGATGATGGATACAAATATATTCTTTCCAAACAAAGGCATCTGAGGCAATTAGAGAAACTTATCACCAATGAGGTCTCTTCAGCAGCAATTGTAATAAGCTCAACTGTGCTACTTTTCCCCAGGCAAAATTAGAAATTCTGTAATATATGCTGAAACACCAAAATCTTCCCTATCCCCAACAGTGAATACATTATGTAAAGCAATGAGGCAAGTCCTGCATTGTCCTCCCTGCAAAGCTAGACAATTTTGTCAGCAGAGAACATAACATTTAGCATCTATTTTTACAATAACTTCAGTGACTCTTGTGAATTTTAGATGTTATTATTTTCGGTGCTTAGTATTTTGTTTTATATTCTACGTAAACAAGTAATCCTTATTGCCCATCCCTCTACTCCCTCTCCCTCTCATCTTATTATAGAATACACGTCAAAGAAAATAAATGTAATAAAACATTCCTACTATGGAGCTAAAATTCACATATTTGGCACCCTCTCTGGTGCCTAGCAAAAGGCTGTGTGCAATAAAGATAATCCATTCAGATTTTTAAAAATGTAATCGTTTATCAAATGTTTTTGTTTAGCACTGTACTCTGATTAAGATAAGTTGTTCTTCCCCATTGAGTTACAATATAAAAGACAATACAAAATGACTATAAGGTGGGAGAGGAAAATCAGTAAAATGCAACCTTTAGCGTAGAGTCATATTTCCAAGGATATTCATCTACCAGTAAAATGATGAAATGAATTCCCTTTCCTCTTCAGCCCTCACAGGTTGGAATGCATTCTTGATGTGATTTGGGAGAACGACGTACATGCTTTGTGTATCACTGAGGTAGTCTATAATCTTTGTTCAGTATTTTTTAATGCATAGTAGATCATTTGTCATTAGCATTGCAATCATGATTGACCCAAGTGAGGCTGCCCCTACACCTCTCCTAGTGCCTGGAAGCTGTATGGAAGATGGGGGACAATAGACTTCAACTGAAAGTGGCAAGACTGAGTGGCCTTGGATGCATGGATCTGAGTTTTTGTCATCCTTAGTTCTGGCCAGGTTTAAACTACCCTGTTCACAATCTAGAGGTTCTCCTGGATTTGTGTCTTCTGCTCGAAAACCAGGTAGTGGGTATGACTAAGTTATCCATTCCATTCTGTAGAGAAATCTGAATTCCATCACTGTATAAATTCCAGTTTCCAACCACATTTTTCATATAATTACTTCATAGTATCAAGGCATGAGAAAAACGACCAAAATACTGTATGCCTACCATTCATCCATTCCCTGAAAGACCTTTGCAGTTCCATCCAGTACTGCAATGCGTTCTAAATTTCATTCAATATCAGCTTACTGGAATTGGAATGGGGTCAGGTTAGTGTATGACGAAACCCAGCTCTCTGTGCCATGTCTTTGTGCAGCTACCCATATTGCCAGTTACCTTATAAATTATATCCGGCCAAGAACCATTTATCAAAACTCATTCTCCTGCACAAGCCCTATTTCAAGGGAGAAAAACAGAGCTTCAGGAATCCACCAATCCTCTTCCTTAACGTGCCCTACAAACTAAATTAAGACTCACAACCCTGTGGCAAGCCACACTAGAGGCACCTTATTTAGTGATTCTTCTATTGCCTGCACAATCTGAGACCAGGAACAACCTGGGTCTGGGTCCATGGTGTTGTATGAACTAATTAAGTCCTGGATAATTTCTGCTTCAGAGGAAACTCTGCAAAGACAGTTTGCCCTTTGCTATTATCTACCCCAGTAATTCTTAGAGAAGTCTTAGTTACTCCATCCATACACTGGCATGGTTGGTTAGATTCTTTCATTTTCTCCCCTCCCTCCTTCAAATAAGCAATTGCAGTAATGAAGAATGAGACCATGGATAGATGTCGGCAGGCTCTGTGCCATTGGTGAGCTGAAGAAAGTGTGATAACACAAAGCTGCCCCTGAGAATTTGGAAAGTAAGGTGGGTAGCTGTGAAGGAAATGAAAATCTCTCAGGATTCCCCTCTGGAGGGAGGAAATCTCAGTCCTTTTTTTCTGGCACTGCCATGAAAAGAAGAAAGTAGAAAGCCCCATTATGTGATAAATTCCAAACTGGTACTTTCTGGATCAAAGCCAGAATAAATTATGAAGAAAGTTCTCAGTGATGGCTGGGGAATTCTGGGAGTTGATGAACACACATCTTAAAATTGCCAAGTCTAAGTTGCAACTGATCTAGAGAGAAGAAATCTGTCATCTGGAAATATATATATATATTTAAGCCCTTAGATGATGATTGAGTGTACCCATAATCACCAACATATTATGTATTATTTGAATATTAATAAGTGGGAAATGGTGTGTTGGTGGAGGGGAATGTAGACTATGGAAAGTATTTTTGAACTTCTTTCAAGGTTCTTTCTACATTCCTTGAGCTTCAGTTGCTGTGTGTTGTCTGTGCATTACAGGTGATGAAGGCCAACATACCTTGGAAAAGGCTGACTTACATTAACTCTTCTGGCAGAAATTAAGTTTGGGATACACTTGCTAATGTATCATTCTGCAGTACATTAAAAAAAGGAAATCAAAATTATCAATAACGTATTTCAACTGTATTCACTTTTCCGCACAGAAGTTACAGAAGATATTCTCTGCCTATTCACTAGTAAATAAAAACCAACCCTTTTGTTTCTGTAAAAAAAGGGGGGTAAAGAGAAGGGATCAGCAGGATTTGTCTTACCATAGCAACTTAAATCATGGAAGAATAATTGTTTCCAGCCCTGGAAATTATACATTATCCACATATCAGATAAATTTGGCATTTCCTTTCTCACTAGATGCTTTCCTACATATTCTTTGTTTGGGTTGGCTTTATGTGCTATTTATAGGCCTAACATTTGTTTAACATATTCAACTTATCATTACTAAGTAAAAGAAAGGGGTGAAATTTAGAATTTATTTTTAAAAAACTCATTCTTTTTTTTCAAGGCACAGATAAAATTAATGCTGCTCTCTGTTGGCTTACAGATAACATTCTATGAACTTTACTCTCTTACAAATAAACTTTTATTTACAGGAAACTGGAATATAATGATAGAAATCCAATTCTTATTTTACATTACACAAGTGTATGTATGTATACATGCACATCATGTGTACTTAATAAAACTATTTGTCTACTACTGTTGAAACTCTTGGTTCTTGCACTGGCATGTAAATGAGGATTTCATGGCCACTAGAAATTGGGCATTGGTCTGATTAATAGGTTCCCAATTCTAGCATTTGAGTCAATTGGTGTAGTAATGAAAGCATCAAGATTGAAACCAGGAGATCATGAGTTCTAGTCCCATTTTGGGCATAAAGTCAATTAGGTCAATCACTTTCTCTCGGCCCTAAGAAGAATGCAATGGCAAACCACTTCTGAAAAACCTTGTCAAGAAAACTGCAGGGACTTGTTTAGGTAATTGGACATGACTGTATAGGGGAGGAAAGGAAAAGTGCTTGCATACCTAAACTTAGAGAGCCTACGAAATCAAAAGCTTTCAGGATTAATCTTCCATAACAAAGAAATATTTATAATCTCCACTTTTATAAGTGGAGAAATATTTATAATCTCCACTTTTCCACATCTGTACAGGGGTGGGTTCCACTTATCTTCCCTATCGGTTCGGGCTCGTGTCCCAGTCACTCCTGGGTTTAAATTGTCTGCACATGCACAGGAGGCTTTGCACATGCATAGAGGGTTGTTTTCAATTAAATTTTGTTCCAGTGGATGGATTTTCAGCCGGACGACCAGTTCAGGGGCGTGTTCAGCGGGCTGTTGATGCCGGTTCAGCGACCAGGGGGAAATTCCTGCTACCAGTTCTAATGAACCACTCCAAACCAGCAGGAACCCACCTCTGCATCTGTAGATGAATCAAAATGAAATCACTTGAGACAGTTTTACAATGAAAAATCTCAATATTGCCTACTTCTATACTGTAAATTAAAGTTCTCCAAATCAACATCACATGCTGCATTTCAGACAGAGATTTATGAGCATAATCTATTCCATTAAAAAAATCTGAAAAGATTGGGGTTATGGGTTAACTCATCCCATCTTCCTACCCTAAAACCAGGGTTGCATCTGCTGTTGAAACTGGCAAAGAACACTTCCATAGTCATTGTTTCCATTTCCCAATCCTTCTAAAGTAGCTTAAATTCCTATAGCAATTCTAAAACAGTGTTTCACATTGTTCTTTATGAATTAATTCTTTTTTCATAAGGTTCTAAGGAAACTTTCGTTCAAATTGTGATTTTGTCAGGTTGAAATACTTGATTTGAAAATATTTGCAATTATTGTCCCTAATATCAATTAAGTCCAAGCTTATCTAGAAAACAAAATTATGGTATTAAAACCATAATCTTTTAGCAATGATGATAATTTCAGACCATCTTGGCCAAACCCTTAACCAAGTTGATAAGGGTTATCACATCCATTTTGGTGGAAGTGAAGAAGAAGAAGGTGTGTGTGTTTTTTTTTAACTGGTGACTGTAAATAGTCAGAGGTATTCACTGTATCAATCAGTTAACCGTTCCATATTCTCACCAATTGTACCCAACACATCCAATTTATCTCTCTAGTTTGCAGTTCAAGGATCACCTTCTTCAACTGTCGTTAACAGTTCTTAGCTAGAGAGATAATTCAGAATGGATGGTTGAGAAGAAAAAAAGAACTACTAAAGCAGAAGGTGAAAACACTTCAGTACAAACATACATGCACACATAAACATTCCCACGCTCACACCTTGTTAATAAGTTAATCCTTTTTTTCTGGCTTGTGATCAATAATAATATAAAAGGCATGGGATCATTACTGCACAAAAAGCTGAAAATTCATCGCAGACCATTTTCCCTTGCTAACTACATAGTCTGTCAAATATGTAAGGTGATTCATTTTTATAGAAAGCACCTACAGGCAAGTTTTTAAAAAAAATTAAAAATAAGGATTACAACCCACCCTCTTCTCATTCTTATAAGAAGACTGTCAGGCTTTCAATTTGCTTTATATCTGATCAGAATTAATATTAATCTTCTTCATATTATGATTGTTGTTTCCTTTGCATGGGAGTTATGATTGTAGACTCACCATGAATCTTTAAGATGGGTTTTAATATAGGGAAATGGTGAAGTTTTAGATGAACTCTGATCCATCATTGAAACTCCACAGACTATACAAAGGTGTCAACATTTATTTTCATGGAGAAACCAATTAATAGCCCAGAAACAACAGACAATTACAGTTTGCTAATACCAAGGGATAGTTCTTGAGAGAAATCTAGGTCTTTAAAGCTTTAAAGAAAGACAATGGATTAAAGCCATTCAGAATCTGGAGTTAATAGAGTTCTCTAAGACAGATCCCACAACAGAGAAATTGCTGGTTTCTGCTAAATGTAAGTGCTTCATAGAAAAAATCTACATCCTGTCAAATATGGTGTCAGAAAGAGTAAAAAGAAAGCAATCCTGCAAATATCTTGGCTCTGTGCCATGTAGACCTTTATAGGAAATGACCAACACCTTGATTTGCATCCAGAAGCATAGGGAACCCAGTGTTGCTTGCATAGCAGAGGTGTTACACAAACATATTTCAGATGTGAAATTGCCTACACAGTCATATTCTGGACCAGTTGCATATTCCATATGATTTTCAACAGCAGTCCCATGTATAGTGCATTGCTGTAATCCAAACTAGGCATAACTAAGGGCCAACAGTGTGCAGCAGCTGCCAAAAAAAGCCAACACCATTCTAGGTTGCATAAATAGAGGGATAGAATCAAGATCACGTGAAGTGTTAATACCACTTTATAAGGCCTTGGTAAGGCCACACTT
>JANHFT010002748.1:71546-104238 GCA_032467955.1 Pseudoxenodon macrops | reverse complement strand
AAAAACCCTGGGTTTTTTTGCCTACTGCTGAGAGCAAAAACAGACTCCCCCCTCCCACCCCTCTTGTTTTTGGCTCGGCAGCACGGGGTGAGCAAGCGGCGACAGGGGGGGACCGGTTTGGGGGCATGGCAGGCCAGCCAGCTTACCGGTACGGCGAACCAGGTCATATGTCCGGTAACGGTTCGACCGGACCGAACCGGAAGTATTTCACCCCTGGATCAGTGGTATAAAAGGATCTCCAGAGGTCTAGCAGGAATAATAAGTTCATGCTCTACCTAACTAGACTTTTACTAGGTCAGTGATTGGACCTGTAATTTCGTCCCATTGCTAAGGCTGAAACTTTATGAAAAAAATTTCCGATAATCTATTTCTGCCTAAATAGGGACAGCTGGGACAGCTACTGCCCAATCTTTCAGTGACTTTTCCTAACAAGTTGTCTAATATCGTTGGGTCCAAGATTGGTCACTTTAAAGGGTGTACCAATATGCTCTTTAAACATAACCTAAACCACAATTCTCTTTCTGCAGTAAGTCATTTTCAAAATGATTGAATTTGCAGCTTCTGCCTTGGGCAAGGAGTTGGACTAGAAGGCCTGCAAGGCCCCTTCCAGATCTATGATATTATGAAACACTTCCTGTCCATTCCCTTATATACAAGCCAGGTAAGGTAGGGGTCAAGCCTAGAGGTGGCAGGGCTCTTCTCACTAAGGCCCCCTGGCCATGCTCCTAGTGTGAAGAATGTAGACCTGACCAATGGGCACAGGGGAGGATTGAAAGGTCTGTTAAAGGGCGACTTTCAGAACAGATAACTCAATACTGATAGAAAAGAGAGCATTAAAAATAAGCTCAAAAACTCTATCTCGTTTTGAGCAATATAAGATGGAACAGACAGAAACTCTGCCAGCTATTTGACATTCTATTATTCTACTTGACAACAATAAACTCTCTTCCTGGAATTCTTACTGCATCTGTTTCAGGGCCTTGCCTATCTCAACAAATTCAAAATTTTCTCAAATAATATTGTAAGTTGCCACCCTTGGTACTTCCCTAGACTCTGTCCAGCGATCTTCCAACTCTGCAGAGTTTTCAGACTTCAGTAAGTCCAGAGTTTTTAGAGAGTTTAATCAGTCCTTTTTCAAGCTGTTCTTCATTAAAAGGACAGGATTACTTTTAAAATGGGCTGAAGTTGGACTTTCACCCATGCCCACTTGGATTTGTTTGTGGTCTTCCACTAGCATTCGTTCAGGCATTATGAGATTGATTTAGGGAATTACTACCTGTCTAAACAAATTATTAGGTTTGGCATATAAATCATAGACTTCAGACATCATACTAAGCCACAGTTTTGCATGTTCAACTTCAGCTTAACGCTAGGTGTGAATCCCGCCACAATGTGTTCTGCTGTATTTCTCCTGTGCTCTCATATGCTCAAGTCCCAAAAGCAGATCTATCCAAAAAATGCAAAAGCCAGAGGCATGCCTGCACAATTCTCATGCACACATAAGCTTTCCTAGATCACAGGTTTTGCTGGGCTTCTTGTTGTTTCCTTCAATTTATCATGGTGGTGTTAAGTGATTATAATGAAAGTAGACACTAGAACCTTGAAGGCTTTGTCAAAAATGTTTTTGTCAGCTATGATAAATGTGAATGGCAAAATATTCACCAATTCTCAGGTGGTTTTACGTCTAGCTCAATGGATTCATGAAACTTCTAAATTTGGGTCCATTCAGTTCCAGTGACGTACATTCTAAAACATCTCTTTGTATGTAAGATGCTGTTATCAGATGAGGGTGAAATGAACAATATGCAAGTCCAACAAAGCACCCCCACATGTTTGCTAAGGAGGAAGCAGACTGCCATTGGCATGAAGTGAACTTTATTTGCCCCTACATTACAAAAAAAAATTAAAAGGGAAAGCACATAATAAAAATCTATGTGAATTGTTATCATCTAATGATACACTAGGAGAGGTCAACCATTTAGCAACAGTAGAAGAAAAGATTAAAAATATAAAGAATGGTTTTCATAACATAATTAATTGGGGTGACCTTTGATGCTCTGTAGGTGCCATGAAGGAACATTAAATAGGATTTGTCAGTACTGCAATAGGTGTTGGTGATAAAAGCGCTTGAAAAAGCTGGGTCACATTTTTACACTTTTCTAGGGTACTTTGATTAAAAAAATTAATAATGATGACATAAAGAGAAACACTATCAGCTGCCATTATAATTATCCACACTAAAATATTATCCCAGGATTATTGATGCCTATTGTTGAGCATAGCAACCTCATGTATAATGATTAAGAACTCCTAGTTCGTCAATAACCTCTGAACAAGCTAAAATCACAACTAATTAGCAAGAGTTTACTTTTCAAAACTGACAGATTTTATTTTTTCCCTTCTTGAGGACTGATAGAGTTGGTTTGAGGTCTACTACTGCTGCTTTCATATGTGAAAACTGTCAGACAGTGCTGCTCGTATTGGTCAAATTGCAGTTCAAATGAAGCTCCCACTAGGCAAAACTTAAAAAGCTAGAAGTTGGTGACAATAAAGTTACCTCCAAGATTACAAAGTCTAACATTTTCTAAAGATCCATTCTTACTGGAAATCTCAGTTCCATGTTTCTTTATTTAGATTGAAAACATGTAGAAGTGAAGTCACTTTTAGTTAATGATGGAATGGATGCCCTTCAACTTTATGTTTGGGACAGCTGATATCCATAAATAAAAGAACACAAATTCATTTTCTTGTAATTCTACTGTAGTCTTATGTGTGCACAAATGCATTCATATGAAAGAAATTACTTTTTAGTGTCTTTTGTTCTTCAAGCCACCAATAAAAATCAGAAGTTAGGACTCAAAAGAGTATTCTCAAAGGAGTATAGTTAATTTCTTCCAATCCAAAGAAAAGTTACAGCTTTTCCTTGAAGGTAAAATACAGAATTTATGACAATTCAAGATAAAACTTGTAGATCCTAAGTACACCAATTGACAGCATTATTCTCATTTATTATATACTATACTTGGAAAGAACCACTCTGGTCAGATAATCCACAGTTGTTCATGAAGCTGCATCCTTTTCTGAAACAGTTAAGAAAGCCAGCTTGTCCGCAATTCTAACAAGAATATGGAGAATGTTTTTGGTGATGTGCAAATTAAAATGTGAATTGCTCTTACTGTTTTGACCATCTAAATGGAGCACAAAGAACCAAGTGAGAAAAGCCACTTAGTGGTATTGAATCAAATGGAAAGTACAGTTGTTAACATTGCTCAACTTCAGATTAAACTTCAAATTGTTGTTTAACAAGTTACCTTCCCTCTTATTCACCAGTTAAGTGGATCTGAATCTCTCATGTTTGCAGCCTGCCCTCCCCTATTTCAGCCACGTGGCAGAAGGGGGGGAAAGCTTGGAATGGATAAGTAACTGGGGGGGGAAAGGAGAAATCCACATTCATAAGCTACAGTAAAAGATGCACTCAAGGAGAAAAGATAATGATGACAAAAATGCAGATGTTCAGTGCTTAAAGGATTAAGGAGAAATGTATCAATCCCAGCCCTTTAAACACATAATAGCCATGTCTGCTAAAAACTCAATCATATCAGATTGCAATATCTGTGGACTAGATGAGAATTTTCTACTCTGCTGAACCAAAGCTTTACACTTTCATTAGCTCACATTCTCTGCCATGACACAAGTGCCCTCTCATCAGATGGAAAGCTGAGCTGAGTGGTGCCGACAGGACCAGGCAGATAAAAGGAAACTGATGAAAGTGCTAAATGTTTGCCTTGTGGATAAACACAGCAAGCAGCTCTAACTGACCACCATTTTTTTTTGTTCTCGGTGGACAAAGGCACTGGGGATGTACTCGGATTCCTCTTTATATACAGCAACAGGATTCAAATCTTACTAAATGTTATTTTTCCAAATGTGATTTTCAGGCAACCAAAACACAGGGTTTATATCCAAGAGATCACTTGCTGTTTCCGTTGGAACTGCTGTAAAACTTTGCAAAGGGACATGAACGTTACTACATAACCTGAAGATAAATAGTTACATTCCCAATAATTACACAGGATTTAACCAAAATATTATCCAAAAATTGAACCAGGAAAGGAGAAAGCACAAGAATACCAATAAATATGTACATTCCTTCCTGTCTGTGTAACTTTGCAACAGGGTCACTGTTTGTGAGGTGGTCATCCATATATCTTCCCTGAAATAAATAAAAAACAAACAAACTCATAAATAAATAAAAAGATGCAATAGAATTTGCAAAATGGAAATTTTCAGACTTTATTGTAGTTTTTATGGTAACAGCTGAGATACATATAGAAAAAGTATTGTGATAAGGACTGCAGTTCTTATCTGAATGAACTTCAGTGTAGACTCATTTACATTTCCAGGAATATATTTCTAATAGGACATTACTCAGCTCATTTAGAAATATAGAAATATATAGACTATATATGGAGTTCCTTCGGTTTTCATACTGCAATTACTCTCAGCTGTCTTCTGGCAGGATCACCTCATCAGTTCAATTCGGTGGAAGGGGAAGGGGGAAAGAGTGTTGTTGCAGTTTCTAAATACAATATTCTGTAACTGTTGTTTTCTATCAGCAAATCTTAACGAATACAGATAGTCTTCACCTTATGACTGCAATTGAGCCCAAAATTTTGGCTGATAAACAACACAGTTGTTACATTAATTTTGCCCCATTTTACAATCATTCTTGCTAAGTGAATCGTTGCAGTCGTTAAATTAGTAACATGCTTGCTAAGGGAATCTGGCTTCCCCATTGACTTTGCTTGTCAGAAGGTCACAAAAGGTGATCACATGACTCCAGGACACTGCAATGGTCATAAATATGAGTCAGTTGCTAAGCAGCCAAATTTTGATCATGTGACCATGGAGATGCTGCAATGGTAGCAAATGTGAAAAATGCTCATAAGTCACTTTTTCAGTGCTGTTCTAACTTTGAACCATTAGTAAATGAACTGTTGTAAGTTGAGGACTACCTGTACAATGTTTCCTTCATATATTCATAAATGGGGAAAAAACAGTAGTAGAAATGTATTCCTATGTTAGGAGTCAAGAGATACCTTTCCTCTACTGATATGAGAAATAAATCAAGGTAACAAGAAGTATAGAGAGCTTCATTTTAGACAATTTCAACCAATCAGAGCAATTGGTTTTCTGAATCTGAATTTGTAACCTTTATCATCTTTCTTAGGTCTACCTGGATTGTAGCATGTTGGAACATCACTTTTCACAACAAAGTCAAAATGGGAAGAAAACAATTATATACTGCTCATCATATTTCTGACTCTTCAAATTTATTTATTGACCTCTTGTCACATACATTTTAGATATGATGTGTGACAGACAAAAATGGTTGAAAATGAAGCACAAAATTGAAATCTACTCAAAAAAACTTAGAAAAATAAAGATTAAAAATGGGGAAAATAAAAGGATAATGAGATATACAAGTTTTAGAAATGAATGCATTTCCATTTCTCCTTGATGTTCGGCCTCGTGACAATTTTTCCCACTTTATTTCATCACAGTCCACCACAAATATGTGACCCATCAAATTATAATTTTGGGGGGAGGGCAGCCATCTTGAAAACATCACATCCAGAAGTGTCAATAAAAATCAAACCAATGCATTATTGCTACCTTTCCTTGGGAAATGTTCCAAAAAAAGCATTAATAGGAAGTACTATTATCCTCCTATCCAAACATAGATTCAGAAAAGAATCTACGGAAAGAAACTTTCAACAGACTACATGTTTGATTCAGAACAGTTTCCTTATGCTCTGTGTGAATTCTGACACAATAATAAACATAGGCCAAATGCTGCTTTTTCATACAATCTGTCAGTTTTCACTGTGCCGTCATACATGTTATCCTCTGGTACTTTCCAAGTCACCCTAGTATCACTTGTAATAACAAGAACTGAAGTATGAATAGTGTCACAAAAATTTGATTGAAGGCTCCTTTAGACCATAATTTAAATACCCTTTCTGTTTATCATTTCAGCATAGCGGTTTTCAGAAGCCCAATTACTTATACGTACGAGAAAATTGCTAATCTATTTAAAGTAAGAAATCAAGATGTTTATTTGCCAAGTTGGGAGGCAAACAATAATGATGATGATCATGCATGTTTAATTCTCAAATTCAAATTGTTGAGGAAATTCTATGGCTTGGAGAGATCTTTGACTCCAAAAGAAACACATTAAACATTTCATGAAGTCTGAAATTCTTCTCTGTGTACAGGAGACATGTTTGTATAAAGTTCAAAAAGGCAAGAAGAGTTTGAGGTAGGAGAAAAAGAGATTGGAGAGACTTCTGCTTCAAGGAGCAACACTTCTGTGAGGAAGCAGACAAGTTTCCTCACATGGCTACATGTACTAAATTAAGCAGTAGGGAAGTTCATCCAAAGTACACAGATTATCATTTTCAATAAGCTCAAAAATGACTCTGAGGCATGAATGAGCTTGTCAGTTTTTCTCTACCTCTTCAGCAAATGATGGATTCACTCTGTGCCTGTGCTCTAACCCACGAGATCCGCCAAGCTTTGTCAGTTATTCTTCATTCTCAGTCAAGCTGAAATGCAGGCTATAGTTAAACAAATCTGCTTTTATGGCGCAAAGCACGGTGAAACAGAGCTGATTACTGCCTGACACATTGCATTAGGCTTTGGCGTAAAGCAAGGTTGATAATAACGCTATTGTTTTGGTGATTGGGCCTGGTTTGAGCCACACATATGCCAATTTCTCTGCTTTCTGATACAGGGAAACAAATGTTGTGTGCAAGGTTTTTTTTTAATTGAGTGCAATGCATTTTATTACACAGAACTGATCAGATATCAAAATGTCACTTAAAGGAAAGCTGAAGAAAGAGTGAACAGTCTCTTCATTTTACCCGCAAAATGGTTGGCTGGCTTCAGTTGAACAATATAATGACATCATCAACATTACTATGATTCTTCTACCTGACTTTATAGAGCAAATTCCCATGAGATGATGATGATGACGACATTGAAAGGAAAGTTACAAAATACAAAGTGATAATTATAATTTAATATGGGCTGTCTACTGGATCGCACTTATTAAATGTTTGTTAGGCTTTTCCCAATGTTTAACCCTGTCTTAAATTTTAGTTTGTTCATTAACTTACTGATCTTTGACTAAAAGACATTGAAATAGAAATACCATGTGATAAAAACTTTTGGAAAAATAGACACATTTTCTACTTTCAAATCAAATTCCTTTTATGAATCTGATTTATATACAATTAGTTGTATCTAAATATTTTTCACAACCATTACCATTGCATCAAACTTTTTTAAAAAAAACTTTAAGTATGGATTGAATGTTAACAAGTTTTTCCAATCGGAGCCACATTTGCTTGTCTATAATCTGATATATTATTGCTTTGTGTAACTTAGTAACGATAGATAAGAGAACACAGAAAACAGAGAACATTGAAATAATGTTCCTCAGAGTAAAAAAACATAGAGTAGCAGGAAACATATTTTCTGGATATTTCAATCCAAAATTAAAAGATAAATTAAAGAAAAATAAATTCCAACTTTTTGCAGATTAATAAAATGCAAACTCCCTGCGGTGAGAATCCAATATCGATGTAAATCAAGTGAAAACACTTTTACTATCCAGGAACATGCTGTGATTTCCTTATGGAAAAGCCAAAACTATTCAAAACAACACTATAAAACAAAAAGGAATAAAACAAATAAAATCCATCAGGGGTTTTTAAATAAATCAGCACTAAATCAGTTGGTCAACTTTTAAAGATAAAGAGCAGACTGAGACAAAAGCTTCAAAAAAAGTTTAGTTAAAACCCAGGCATTCTTAAGAGAGCTATTTGCCAAGATAGCATATGGATGACCCAACTTTCTGCTGCTCCCACTAGGAAATGTAATCTTCAATATTCCTTTTCCTGGTGGGTCCATAATTGTCTGAAAATCAACTTGGGTCATTTTTAAATGTTCCAATTCAAAACCAGAGAGCAGCACTGCCCAAAAATAAGCTTGGCAGCAAAATCAGCAGATCATTGGCAGGAAAAAGTTCCTACTGTTCAACAGCCATCTTGGAGGAGTAATCCAGAGCCTGTGCTTTTAGATCTCCATAGACATTCCAGTTTTTCTTTTAGTGTACTGGATGTGCTTCAACAACACTTCCATATTTTCATATGTTTTTTTTATGTGTGTAGCATTGCTAACAGGTAGTGAGGAGTGTACTTTGCCATTGTGTAAAATCAGAAAATGTTTATAAAATGCTATATGGCGGGTTAAATTACAGGCTATTTTCATGATTAGCAGCCAAAAATCTATAAGATACATCTACAACTGTTCAGGAAGCAAAATTTTTGTTGTCCGGTATTATTCCAGGTGATTTAGAATTTAGTTTCCACCCACCAAGCATCCAATCAATCGCTATATCCAGATCAAAATAAACACATGCACCTCTCAGTTCAGCTACCAAAATATAGCTTTATGGTGATTTACTAAACACTATGAACCATACAAAAATAACCTGCAAAAGCAGGATAAATGTTAGGCAGAAGAGAAGCTGCAAAATATAGCTTTAATGGTGATTTACTAAACATTAAGAAGCATACAAAAATAACTGATAAAACAGGATAAAAGTCAGGCAGTAAAAATATGGGAGAAAAGATATGACAGGGAAATATTTCCATTATCTGTTTCTCTTTATCAGTATTTGTCAACCTCAGCCATTTTAAGATGAATGGATACAACATCCAGGAATTGAAATCCATGCTTCAATGGCTGAAGTTAAGAAACACTATTCCATACCAAAAAGAAGCAATACTGTGAGTGATTAGACTGGACAGTCCCAAAGGGCGTATCAGCTTTAACCCTTTTATGTCCTTAAGGGAAGCAGACTAAAGATGGAATATAGGATACCAAGTGATCCTGCCTCTGGGTGGCACTGTGAAGAGAATAATGTGATGGATTCAGTGATGGAACCATCAAAAACCATAATCTCAGCTAAATGTGTAGGAATAAGAAGCAGAATTTTAAAAAGGCATCTTTGTATGTTTTGACATAGAATTGGAGACTTAAAAGTTTGTACAGTCCTGTTTCTTGGCACTTTGCAGGATCACAGATTAGAAGGGAATTCAAGGCTTATGTGGGAATCTAGGTGGGATCTTTGGGCAATCAAGCACATTGCTTTCCTAGCTATCAGCCAGGAAATAATACCACTTCTTAAGGATTGCATGTTATGTCCATATGTGCCTTCAATGACCTTTCAATCCAGCTCACCTTGCACTTTTGCTATTTAAAGCCACAATTGAATAAAAGCTGTTTGAGTGCATTCCATACAGTAAATATCTACAATAAGAAAATGAGATATGTGATATTCTGAACTGGATATATAATAAATTAACTTCCAGACTTCAAAGACTTATAGAGCAACTCAAGGAAGGAAAATGTACAAAATGCTAAGTTACCACTAATCATAAGTAAATGCCTGATACCATATTGTGGCATAGGCCTTGTCACTAAAGAAAAAAGGCATACTTACTCAGGAAAGGTTTTGCCGTCTTAATTATATACGGACATAATTCCTCTGTTTTCCCATTGGAATCTAACTAATAATCACCCATACAACCTATACCTAGTATTAGGTAATCAGAATAGATTTTAAATGCAGAAGGAAACACAAGTGAAGACTGAGGGATATAGAACTAGACCTTGAGCAGTTAAGTAAAAATATCCGGTTCCTTAACATTAGCAGTAGCCTTGCATTTTATAGTTCAAAAAAGGAGACAAATAGTATTTGTTGTGGTGCACATCCTGCTTTTGAAGGGCCTCTGTCTGCATCCTGTTTCATTTGATGCATAGTACTATCCTCTACCTATAAAAATAGTCTTATTGTATTTGCAGATCCTGTGCCAATACAGTACATTTGCCCTTGCAAAGTTGCGACATGTGAATATTGAGTGTAAAGGTACCACATTCATTTTACAATCTCCTTTGGTTTGCTCCGCATAAGGGCACCCATGACACAATAGCCTTTCTCACTTGGTGATTGTAATGCAGAAAATATGTGTCAGGATGCAATGACCCAGAGATGAGTTATAACAAGAGCTTCAGCAAACCTATCCAACAATCTCTCATCATCACCCATGTAGTAACAAAGAAAAGCATGTCATAGAAAAGACCTTCAAAGGAAGATGGGTGACAGTTAAGGATGGGTATTTGAGATACCCATTCTGTTCTCTATTTAGAATCTTACCAATGTTCTATTGAATTGAGTCGTATCAATTTTACTTACCATATAAAATTATAGCTCTCATATAGGTTAGTTTTCTGACTCCCAATTTCCCTGGTCTTTCTTTTGCAATGTGCTCATTTCTTATCCCACATTATTATGTTTTCAAAGCTTGTTCTCAAAACTCACTCTCTTCTCACGCAGCATCTGCTTGCTATACTTTACGCCTGCCAGAACACACATCTGATAGCCTCCTCTTCTGTCAGTTACTTCCAACTGACAGTACCAGGATGTCAAACCCAATCTTTCTGATCATAAAATAATGGTATTGGTATAAGTCACATTGACCTTAGTATGATAAAGGGCAATGGGTCAAAAAAGATTTTTATCAACTGAAAGGATAAATAGTCTGGACTCAGCTTTGTTCGCAATTTCATTAGAAACATTTATTTTCCTCCTCACTCTATTTCTTGACAAGCAATTCAAGTCACTTACTGAGATTTTAATTGATAATCTTACAAAGTTGAATACAACCAAAACAATTGTTCCATTTTGTGGACAAACTAAAAAAAGAATTACAAGACAGAGAGGATACAGATTATTATAGAACATGGGACAAGTGGTACAAATGGTTGGAAGAAAAAAGTAAAATAAATACATGAAATTGAGGATAAAGATAAAAGAGATGGATATAAATACAAGTGTATATATGTATATATGTTATATGTATATAAATATGACTACAAATAGGATTTTGGAAAGATATTAAAGAGGTGTGTAATTGATGCTAAACAGCTGTAAAAGTGAAAATGTATGTTTTTAAATGTTTAAAATTCAATAAAACAATAAAACAAAAACAAAAACAATTGTTCCATTTTGACTCAATTGAACCATATTTCAGCCTTAGCTTCCTAACTGTAAGTAACGATTTTAGCGTTAGTAGCATCAGAAGGTAGGAAAAAGCAACTTCATATGAAAAGAAATCTGCATAATTAGCCATCAATCATCCAGCCCTCAGAACATTGCTATTCTTCCTAAAACATTTAGGATTATATATTTCAATCCTGCTGCTCAATAATAAAAGTAGTGCATCCAGAAATTACCTAGATTTCATAGCAAATGTTTTTGTACAATGACTCTAACAACAAAAAAAGATACATTGATATCTGTTCAAAATTTGCAAAATGTTGCCCATTTCTAAATCACAATTTGTTGTGCTTAAGGATCATCTAAAATTAAAAAAAACATTTAGCATTTAATTCCATCCTGAGAATTCACATAAACATGCATGTAGAACATTTAATGTAATATATAATGTAATCTACATTGAATGCCAGTCATTTTGTCAAGACAAAATGCCACAAGAAAGTGTGGGGGGAAGCCATGTAGAATACAATATAATTCTTCTGCCTAAAATTCTATTGTTATTTATTTCTCTTCTACCAGAAAATCTTGGCATCAGGATGCAGATTGAGAAGAAAAAAACGGAACGATCCTTGCTGCAGAAAGGTAGTGTATCTGATTACTGAGTGCTGAAAACGTCTCACACATCAACGGTTTTATGAAATAAAAAAATCCTACATTCCATATAAAGAATGTTTACATAAGATGTCCGATTTAGATTTGTACCACATCCTTGAGCAGCAAGAGACGTGTGCAAATGCTTGACGTGACTACTGAAGAAGTTCTTCTCCTCCAGCGTGGCTGGTTAAGAATGTTTTATGCAAGCTGAATTGGGCCCAAATGCCATTACCAAGATAGATCATATAGTCATTTTCATGTTATTTCAGCTTCGATGGATTGTTGAGACCTCAGGCAAAATGAGAGCAGAGATTTAAACAATAAATAAATAAATAAATCACATCCACCTTCTCCACCATCGAAATGCTGTTGAAAACCATGCCTCAATTCATTCAGTATATTAAATACTACCCCACTTGGTATAGGCCTTTCCTATTTAAATTCCAACAGTAATTATTTATGTGGATCACTTTAATTTTTCATAGTGAGTGCCTTCCATCCTTCCACTCTGTTAGATCCAATCCACAAATGCAATGCAAAAGATAACCACCTTTTAACCTCCCAGAGATCATTTCTCTTCTGTATTTGACTACAGTGGGTTTGGTTTGTTGTTGTTGTTGTTGTTGTTTTGCAGCCTGCCATTTTGCTCTCTTTCAATATTATTTCTTCTTGCTTAATAATCACTCGACTTGCCCCTGCTCTGATGAATTAAACAAAGGCAAGTTAAGGAATAGGATAAAAGCAGTGTTGTACTATTAGGGTATGAGTTTTTATATGTGGGTCACAACATCGCACACCAACAGGAAATGGCATTGCCATAGAAAGATGCTGCTTCTATCATTTTGATGAAACTTTGGAAGTGAAATACAGGGCTTTGCTTCCCAAAGATTCCCTCTCACCTTATTTGACATTTTTAGAAGCCAGATATTTATTGTGATAGTTTGTGTTCATTTTTTAGAACTGCTCCTTTGAGTTGAAATTCATTGTAGTGGCCCCCAAATACCAGAAAACAGATTTGATGATTGGAGGACTCCTGAACTTTGTTGAAGAGGAAATTGGCTGATGTGTAATTACAAAGTGTTGCATGTAATGTTTTATGCTTATTTATTGTAGATATGTTTTTAAGCTTTCAATTGCCTTAAAATTGTGGAGAAGCAGAATATGTTAATAAATTCTTCCGTGGTGAATTCATGCTGACATGGTGGTTACAAATAAAAAATCATCTAAGGAATAGCTTTTCCCCAAATGTAGTCAAATGAAAAGCTACAAAATGTTTTGGGGAGGAAATAGAAAAACAAAAGGAGGGGAACTGAAATTGCCTGAAATATAGAACAAATGCATTTTTTAAATGGAAATGAAAAACAGTGCAACAATTTCTTGCAATCCAACTTTAAAAAAAATACTTGATTGCATTTGCTTCATTGCTCCATGCTTCTTTAAAGCAAGCTTATAATTCTCATTTATTTGAGTTAACTTTTTTCTTTCTTTTTTACCTTTTCTTTTATTATGCATATAATCCAAATCAGTTTTACATTGTCTTAATATTCTTGTTCACAGGGACATCGTTTTAGGGGTGGGATACAATATCAACATGGCAGGTGTGATCAAACATCCATTAATAGACAGATAAAAAGAAAATGAGCTTTGGAGTTTATTTTTATTTTTTGGCCTTCCCATTGGATGCCTCTCTTGTTTCTTTATTTTTTTTAATCAATTTTTCTTAGCCATCTGGTCTGTTATAATTATTATGTAACATGTGCATTCTAGCCATTTATTCCATCTGTAAAGACTTTTTAAATGGATCCCAAAATAAATGATTTTTGGGAGGAGGAATCTTTATTCATGTATCTGATTTTACCTCCAATGTTCACTTGAAACTATAGCATACAGTATATGCTGCCTTAAAAATTAAAATAGAGAATATAGAAAATTAACTAACACTTGGCTGTGAGTCAAGTCATCATACTTAGAAGACATCTAATTAAATTTAAAATGTCTCATTGATTTCATTAAATATATTATTTCTAGCAATCATACCTCAGGATTGAACTTCACAGATAACTGCTAATATGTATTTGTTGACTTTAATACCTGCAGTTTTTGCATATTCTGCAAAGTGAACATATAAAAATGGAGCAGGTGTTTGCAATCATATTTATTAAATCAATACAGTCACTGGGATAATATCTGTAGTTCGTTACATGTCCAAATTTCTTAGCTAAAGTAAATTGATTTAGTGATGGTGACCACTTTGAAGAGGACTTGACCACTAACCTGCAATTATTTGTCTTTGAATACTTGTTTTTAAACCAAGTCTTTAAAAAGAATGTTTGGAGGTAAGTGATCTGCATCCTTTCTGTTGTGTATCTTGTGAGCCCCATAATTCTTACAAACAGGAAGACAAAAACTTATTTTGGAGCTTTTTAAAATTGTTTGTTTGGTTTGTGAATATGAAACAATATACTGCATATATTACTTAGCAATGTTATTGTTCTAATCTACCATGGAATTTTGTTTAAGGCTTGAAATTAAAAGTTTTCATAAAATTTACAGATGGGTTAAATAATGAGTTAAATTAATAAACTAATAGAGGCAAACCTGTTAATTTGTACACTGAGAGTGCATACTCAGTTGCCCCAATTGTACCCCAATCTGTCTTCTCATACTGAGTAAAATAAGGAATGAATATGTGGTGAAGAATCAGAAGGAAGAAAAAGAATACTAAAAGTCTCTTGGGTTTTATGACAATTCTTTCTGTGTCTTCCTGTTGTGGATTTTATTTATTTTATTTTATTATTTTATTTATTTTATTTCATTATTTCCTTTTATTTTATTATTTCATTTCATTTTATTTTAGCTATTGTTTGAATAATAGATTGAAAAGCAGTCATTATTAAGATACCAAACACAGCTAAACAAATTTTCTATGAAAAAACAAAATGGACAAAAGCACAAATTTGGATTTGTGCATTTTGCTCCAAGAGCATTAACTGAGTCTTACAAGAAAGCTTCACATTGATGCAGTTTTTAAAAGGCAACTACGGTATGTCTTTTCTACTTAAAAATTAATTCCAGAAATCTAATCCATGGAGAGGTCAGGATTTAACTTTACACTCCCAGTTGTTACAATGATTTGGTCCTACTCGCTTTCCTCAAAATTCAATCCGCATAGAAAAAAAATCCTACATAGATTAAACTGGGGGATTTTTCCTTAGCCACAGATAAAATCTCCCTAGTGTAATTCTAAATTGTTTTGATAGTTTAGGGACCACCAGATTTGGGTTGCAAAATACTGGAAAACTGAGCGTAGCACTGAACATAAAGAAATATTGATATCTCTTTCCTGCCATCTAGAGATTTTTGCCAGTTAGGTATGGTACGCTAGTAAACAGTCTCCCAAATTTTAGTTTTGAATAAGAAAAAGTAGAGTAATAAACATGACGTTTCACATGCTGAACGTCTTTTTTTCAGATGTTACATTGTAAGAAAAACTATATAGTTAATTGCTCAGAACTTCTACAGTTTATATTAAATGACACCCATTTATCAAAGGGGGAGCCGTATAAAATTATTTCCACAGTTTTTCCTCTGTGAACAGATCTTTAATCGGAGTGGATGGGAAAGATGAAGCCATAATACAGTAGCAATGTCTACACTAAGTATGCTGGCTGGGGAATTCTGGGAGTTGAAGTCCACACATCTTAAAGTAGCTGGGGTTGAGGGATGCTGCACTACAGGCTCAGTTCTGACCAGCTAGGCCCCATATCTGCAGATTAAAAGTACAAGAACTTTACAGATAAAAAGAACATTGAACATACCAACTTTACTTCAGGTTTCTTATACTGATATTTAGGTTACATTAACGTCATTGTTTATATAATGTGATAGCTTCATTATCTAATCTGTTATAGCGGTTAGAAAAATGTTACATTACTACCACAAGTTGTCGTTACAAGTTTTTGGTTTAATGTTTGTACTTTTGTACTTTATTCACTAGTTTGAGTATCATGTGATATAGAAGCAGGATATGTATTAATAATAATAAAAGTTATGTTGATACAACTATTATTAATATTGATATTACTGAAGAAATGCTTTGAAAACGTTGCTTTGCAATGCATGAAAACACATATAAAGCATTTCATTTTAAATAATAAAAGCAGCTAATATATTTTTTTCCTGACTCATTTGGTTGCTTCTCTTTATTCCACAGGAAAATATCAGTTTTTGTATGTTTCTGTTTCGGTGTGTCCGTATGTGTGAATAGAGAAGATCCCATGATGCTATTCAGTTTTTTGTGTCTGTATTAGAGTGAATATTCAGTGTCACTGAATCTTTTGCATTCATACAAACACACACACACACACAAACACATCAGGGGTGGGTTCTAACTTAGCTCACTGCCGGTTCGCTTCTTCCCGCGCCACATGGCCACACTTCGTGGGCACAGTACAAAATAATTCCAAAAATATTCCGCCAAAAAAAGCCAAAAACAAGATGGCAACGCATGCGCAGTGCCAGAAACTCGGCTTCTGCCCACGCGCAGAAGGAATTTTTTTTTCTTCCAAAAAACAGAATTCCAAAAAAAAGAATGTAGCATTTACGGACCAGAACTGGTTCCATGATGTCACCAATGGCTTACTACCTACTCTATAGAACCGGTCCAAACCGGTAGAAACCCACCTCTGAAACACACAAACAAACAAACACCCCTATATTTTGAGATACAGATTTTCAAGAGAGTAAAGCATGCTTTCCATTATCTTGGATGAATCATACAATGTATGTAAAATCATACATTGCTCCAAACACGTAGATGAACTTCAGTATTTTATTTAATTTGTTAGAAAATGGAAACTGCAAGATATTTAGGCATACTGTTTTAAATCTTAACAATTATATCTATGGAATTCACTACATAAATTGCATTGTTTAATACTGTCCTATTAATAATTGTTATTACATTTTAACACACACACCAGCTATACGCCAAGTTAGTTTTATATTAACATCCATGGAGAACATAAACAAAAAGTTGCAGTTTTGAAATACAAGTCTTTGAACAAAAATGGCATTGCTGAGGAAATTTCTTGTAATACACAATTTCCAAATTATCTGAAACGTTACATTTCATTCCAATTTTTTTTTCCGGTTTCAAACCCCACAAAAAGAACTTTGAAGCCATACTGGATTTTGCAAACCCATCAATAGAGTATTGCAAACGGGTCTGACAAGATTTCAAAGACAAAGAAGATTTAATGCATTCTTACAAGGCTCCAGGCAAAAACAACTTAACAACGGAAAAATTGCACAAATATTCTCTGTATATGAAACAAGAACTCTCTTGCGCACTCATGTTCTTTTGCTCTTTCTTTCCAACTCTCTTTTTTAGAAGTTCATGTCTAGGTCAAATCAAGTTCACTTACGTCTAACAGATTATTCTAGTTAAAAGGAATGGCAGAGATTAAAGTGTAGAGTGAAATACCTTCCTCTTTCCCATTGCTACAGGATTTAATATTAAAATCCGGTGACACAAATATAACTAGTCTTTAGTAGCTAACCTAGAGACCTCCAGGTGTTGAGCTGGAAGGGATGGTTTTGACTTTGCAATATAAACAGAATTATTTTCCACACATCAAAATTCCACCCACAGAGAACATCATTAATGATTATAATCGTCACATTTAATCATGAGAATGCAGTGACAGGCAAAGAAAGGTTAGACAAACTGACAGTTCAGGCTGTTTTTCTGGAATTGGGCGGGAGGTGGGGAGGAAATGTTGTATGTGTTTTGTTTTAAAATGCACATAAATATGCACTTCCTTCCAAGAAGGGTATTTTTGCAGCTTTAAATAAGGCATTCATAAAAACCCTTTCCTCACAAGAGCTAGGGAAGTGCATCATTAACCTTTAGATGACATAAAGGCTAGGACCTTAATGAGTTCTTTAAAACTGTTGCTTTGCTGATGTTGCTTTCAGAGATGAATTAAGCAAGGACCCTGAAAGGCCGACTTATGCAAAAGAGAACACCATTTTATTTTATTTATTTGGGTGCATGGCAAAGCTGTTGATAGGAATCGTCTGGAGCAGAAGGGAAAAGGCCATTTGAACATTGGCGTTATTCTCAATTTTAGAAATACTTTTTTTTTTTAAAGAGTAACAGTGGCATAGGCATTTCAACTTAAATTAGCATCACTGAGGAGGCATCTTATCCACATCTGTTCTTGTAAAAATGCTGCTTATTTCCATTCTTTCTTTCTTTAAAAAAAATACTCTAATTCTACATTTGCGATCTGTAAATTAATTCTAAGGAAAATTATTTAAGTTTGCCCTCCACAGATACCGTAGACAGAGACAAAGAGAGATAGATAGAGAATTTGATAAAATAAATATGTATATTTATTTATTTATTCATTCATTCATTCATTTATTCGTTTATTCATTAATTGTTAAGTATTTAATGTTTTACTCTACTTTGATTGTATGAAAAACGCTATAAATAAGTACTGGTAAGATATTTTACATTTTTTAATATGTGTCTCCCATAGGCATATTATATCCTGATTTAATTTTCTCAGACAATAGAATACCTTTTTTTTTCAGTAGCATTGGCTCCATTTATATTCCATATTATAAATATATAGTCCACAATTAGTCAAACAGCCTGCAAATTCTTTGGCTGTGGCTCCCATCTCCACAATCTGTTCTTCAGTATTTTCAAGCTTTTATTGTTCATAGGAATTCGTCTCTGTGTCCTCTGAGTCTTCATCCAAGTTGGCCCTATATTTTGAAATGAATTCTTTAGCCTTTTGTGCAAAAATTTAGTCTACATTTTTGTTGTTGGAAGGTTTAAAAAAATGCTTTCCTACTTGTTCCAACAAAATGGAACCATTTTCTGCTTCAGTACTTCGGTTCAGATGGAGTATCTCTTGAGTACCTTTGGCTTAGTCTTAACTCCATGCGATCCCCTGGATTAGTCCCTGCAGTTTTCTTGGAAAGTGTTTAAGACATGGTTTACCATTGCCTCCTTCTGAGAGACTGGCCCAAGGTCACCTGGCTTTTGTACTTAAGGCAGGACTAGAATTCATGTTCTTCCCATTTTAATCTGATGCTTTGAACCGCTACACCAAACTGACTTCCAAATGTAAGATTAGGCCTCACAAATTTAAAATCCATTTAATATGAATGTATTTGTGTATTTTAAGATAACCCCTACACAGTAAAATATGTTTATGTTACTGAGATGCCAGGCTCAATGCAGTTAGGCTACCATACCTACACAAATATACACACAGACTGTTATTATCATAAGCCCAGATAGGAGTGTTATGGATAGACTCATTTACAGTTTCAATGAGTCTATCATTGAAAAAACTGAAGGACCAGATTAGAGAGAGATTGTCATAGATCTATTTATAGGATCTCTAATAATCAACAAGGATTTGATGGCATATAATCAATGAATCAATTTGCTTCTGAATGTTTTCATGTTATCCCATTATAAATGGTTTGATCCGTGTGTCCAGTTTTGATGATAAAAGGGGAAAATGGGGATAGAGACAGGGATGGAGATACGTAGATATAGATATAAAAATTATAACTGCAGTATGCATTTCTGATTAAGAAATAGGATGTAAACCTTCTCATGAGGCGAGTATCCTTAAGAGCTCTCTGATAAATTTAATAATGGCTAAATTGCTGGGTCATGACTAAATAACTTCTGAGTCTGGTTTTTTTTTAAAGCAAAAATAAAATCTAAATTTGATTGGGGAAGCTGAACTGCAACTACCAGCATCTTGCATTTGGGATCTGCTAAGAATTATATTCTGCCTTCCAATTTAGATTATCAAGGAGGTGGTACAATGAAATACTGACAAGTTGTACACCCTGGAACAGCTCTTTTTATAGGAATGACTGACTGCATCATCCTACATCTTCATGTTTAGTATTCCATTTGGGCCTTTTTAAAAATGCATTTTATAACTATCTCAGCAAGTGGTAGCATCTGTCCAACTTTCTGGGGCTGAACTTGGTTAGTATTTGAAAGAGACACTACCAGGAAATTAAACAACAACAAAACTAGAGAAAGAAAGAAATGAAAAACCATTTCTATTCCATTATCAAAAAAATGGCATGTGAAACTTTAATAAAGTTTTTTTCTCACTAGGTGAAATTAAATGAGGTGCCATGATTTAATAAATTCAACTTTACTCAAAGGAGAAGTCTTTAAAACTATTAATAAAACGATATTTAATAGTTTCTTTTTTTCTTTTACTTTCTTCCTTATTCCTCTCAAAATTTGGCACCAGCGCATCGAGGAGTTTTCAAGAGCAGCAGGAGAAATGTGAATGGAGATGGTCAGGGGCACATTAGTCAAAGAAAACCCTCTTCCCTTAAGTCTGCAGGACCTATTCTATGTCCTTATGTCAACAGATGTTGTGACAACCACAGAGGAGCAAAAGGACAGGACTGGCATTGCAATGCCATATGCCATTTTGACATTCCCGCTTACCCCTAACATAACTGAACAGATTAACTTTTTTTAAAGAAGAAAAGGACATATTAGATCCTTGCTTAAATATTTCAGTCATATCAAGATTCATGATACTGCCTTGGCACAACAGTTGCAGGATCAAAAGCTACGAACAAATGCCACTCAGACATATTATGTTTACACCAATTTTTAGGATTAGACCTTTGGTACAGAATTAAAATATTTCTGGCAAACAGCTTTTCACTGCAAATAAACGACGCTCATTTCTGCTACACTGGATTTAATGCCATGATTTTGCAGATATTTTTCTGTTTATCTCCCTGATGCTCCATGAATAAGTCTTTCCAATGAACCTATGAATACTATTCTAGAAAATTCCTTGGCCTTTTTAAAAAAATTCCTTGTTATTCTACTAATGTGTCATCACCATGTATAAAAGATAGATTTACTGTTTCAAAATATTTCTATCCTTAGGGCCATATAATAAATATATTTGGCCTTCCATTACTACATACTTTTGTGCATGGTTAAAAAAATTGCACAGCGAAATTTGGGGACTCCTAATTCTGAAAGATCCTTTTGGGTTGTGTTTGGCTTCAAATGAGATACAATGCAAAGTAAATCCATTTCTCTCCCAACCCTACTTGTTAACAGCATTGGGTGCTGAGAAATGGTGGGCTGGTTCTTAACAGACGTGAGTTCCTACTGGTTTGGACCAGTTATACCAAGTAGGTAGTAGGCTGCTGGTGATGTCACAGCCGGTTCTGCTTCGTGGGCACTGCCATCTTTTTTTGATATTTTTTTTTTGGGGGGGGGAATTTTTGGGAATTATTTTTGATTTTTTTTCCCTTCTGCGCATGCACATAAGCTGAGTTTCTGGCACTGCTCATGCATCGCCATCTTGTTTTCAACCTTTTTTTATTATTATTTGAGCCTTTTTTCTACTGCGCATGTGCATGCCCATGCAGCGCAGGAGACAGCGAACCGGAGGCGAGGTAAGTTAGAACCCACCCCTGGTTCTTAGTATAGAGCAAAGTTCTCCTGCTCCTTTCTCCTTTTGCAACTTACAGTATTTTCCTTTGATTTTCAAGTCAGTATCTAATATGCTCTTATCCATTCAGTTCTTTACACATTCACACACAAAAGCTTTTTGTATCCATGGCTTATGTCTAACAGGCAATCATGGTGAAAGCCAGTCACTGATATTTGTTTTGAGACAAATGATGTTTCAAACATGAAATTAATGACTAGAGAAGAGAAAAAAACATGCAACCACCAAACGGCTATAACTCTTCCAAAGGAAGGACAGAGCAGACACAAACAAAGGAAATAAAAATAAGGTTCTAGCACCGATGGTCTGGTGTTAGACATAAGTGTGTTTTAGATTAACAGGTCCTTTCTCCTTTTTTCACACTAATAACTGAACATTGTCTGAAGTAAACACACCATGAAATGTATTGATTGTGTTGCAAGACATGTTAGACATCAGGGAAGAGGGGAATGTGATCAGCTGTTGTGAGGAAAGGACACAGGAGAGAGCAAAGAGCTATTTAAAAAGCCAGGACAGGACTTAACTTTTCTCTCCCATAACTATTTAATCCAAGAATGCCTGGAATTTTTATTTTTGCTCAGAAAAACTGTGCAGAGTCTAAAAATGGCTTATCATATGATAGGATCTCAAAAAGATTTTTAGCTGTAACCTTCAAGGATTAAGCAGCTCAAACTTTGATTTAAGAAATAATGCTTGACAATTAGACAAGGTCAAGATGGTGAAGTGGGAGGTAATAAGCATGAGAGAGAGAGACCAAAAATGAAATAAGCAGGACAAATAGCTGTGGCAAATGTCCTTGGATTGACTCTTACTCAGCCAGTCAGCACTGGCCATTGGCCATGCTGATTAAGGCAGATGAGAGTTGTAGTCCAATTGCACCTGGAAGGAACCAATTTAAAGCAATGATGGAAAGGTTAATTTGGGTCTCTTCCAATGCTACTTTTAGTGATATATAGGCACAACAGTTCCTCTTCCCCAGGCTAGTATAACTCTTCTTGAGAGAAAGGCAACATGAGAGCAGGCAGAAGTCAGGAAAGGAGGGAGGTTTTACATGTCTTAGATCTTTGAAGTTACTGATTAGTGCAAAAAGGGGAAATGGATTTGATAAAAGAAAAATAGAAAACAGTTCATAAAGTCATAATCACCTCATTGTATGCAAAAGCATGTGATGCACATTGGAAATGCACCTAAATATATTTTATCTCAAAACATATATTTTAACATGCTTTGACGGGAGAACAAAATGAGGATTTGAAAAACAGAAAACCTGACATACAGTGAATTTATTTCCTATCTATACTTTGATGAAATATATGAGTGAGATCAGTTATCAGAGATCTGAAACATCAAAGTTCCGAAACATTCTTCATAGATTTAAATTCTTGAGACAGTAAATTGCAGAGTTTTCCCCACCAGTCTACATACATTTGTTTAAATTAAGAGTAATTATAGTTTCATAAAACACTATCTCAGTAGATAAAACTCTATGCACCCATCTAAGCAAAAATGATCCACAGTCTCCCTTAGAAACCTTTTTCATCATTTACTTGCAGGATTCTTTTAAAGTGGAGACTTTGGGAATTTTTCAAACAAATGAGGGATTCTACTACTGAGGGATGCCTCCTACTCCAAACTACATGTCTTTGCATCCCTCTGAAGCTAATAAAAAAGTGAGTAAAAATAAGACAGTTCTTCTATGTGACTCATCACAAAATGGGTCTATGGTAGGTGAGAACAAGAAAGGGCTTCATTTGAAGAAAAGCACAAATAAGGATGTTGCTTGAGTAGAAATGAAATAAAATAAAATCAACCAAAGCACACATCAAATCTTTAGGCTTGGAGCATTTCCCTTTGGCAGTTCTCCTGTTGCCACCCAGACTGATCTTTCACAAGTGAATTTTAAACCAGCCTTCAATCATCTTTCCTTCTGCTGGCAAAAAAACAAAAACAAAACACCACTATGAGTCAATCAGCTCCCTGATAGGAAAATTCAAAACATAAAAGCCAAAGAGTGTTCAGCTCCCTAAATTGCCACAACCTTCTATGGCTATTTGTGGAATGAAAAAAAAAAGGAGGGGGCAGCAACCACAGCAAATGAGATGAAACTGCTATGAGGATGCCTTCCTTTTGTTCCTGTTCTAAAACTTCAATCTCCTTGATAGAAGACTAGTTTAGCAGCATTTTTGTAACCAGGTGTCTTTTTACAATAGCACTAACTGTGCCTAAAACGAGGCTACAGATGCTGGAGACTAACAGCTTGTTTAACCTGAGTTGTTAGAATGACAGACTCATTTTGTTTCCCACTTTCAGTAACATTTCTTTCAACAAAAGTCATGTTCAGGCCAAAACATACCTTCCAGGCTGGTATTTCTCTGGCTCAGCCTAATTTGTTCATTTTTTTAATTACTTTGACTTTTCAACTGCCCATCACCAACTATAACCCCCCCACCCAAAAAAAATATGTTTATAATTTAAAACATATAAATATGTAAGGCATATAAGTAGACATAAATTATAATTGCGGAGAGATTTAAAATGTTTAAAATAAAAACTTGAACTCAGCAGACTAGCTGAAAGGGATATGCATTTAAAGCCTTCTTAATGATCCACAGAATTGATGTCACCACAGAAAAGAGTTGACCCCAAGGAGATAGATGAACCACCAGAAGCAGCCCTCTCCAAATTATTTTAGTAGATGCTAGGAAACCTGCATGAGGAGGAGGTAGTTTACCAGGTGCCCCCAGTCCAGAACTGAGGTGCAAAAATCCGAACAATGAATTAGAGACAGAAAAGAACTGCAGAAAACTTACCTATGGACAGACATCTGGATTTCTACATCTCAGAGAGCATATGTTACTTTTGTGACCATTCAATAGCCATTAGCTTCTAGCATTCAAAGGCAGTAATCTTACATCAGGGTGAGATACCAAAGAAATTTTAGGTAGTATACATTAGGGTATTAAGGGTGGGATGTGTGCTGGGAGATACCTTCAAGTCTTGCCTACCTGGATTAATCTCTGCAGTTTTCTTGGCTAAGTGTCGGAAATGGTTTGCCTTTGCCTTCTTCTTCCTGGGGTTGAGAGTGACTGGTTCATTGGCCCAAGATCCTTTCTCCTCTGGCTTCTAGCCTGATGCCTTAACCAGTACACCAAACTGGCTTTCACAATTCAGAGAGTTACAAAGGAAGAAGAAAATACACCAGACTATATCCCTTCAGTTTTTCAGGAATCTCCAAAGTGATAGCTGATGGAACCCTATAGCATCTTCCTGGGTCTTCAGGTACAAGTGGACAGTTCATTTCAATAAACTTGTGTGGTGCCCAAAATTATAGAGAGTTGGGTGACATACAAGTTTATTATTAAAATGACTGAGGTCTATGGCCACTTTTTATTTCTAAGAATTGGTGTGTAGAAAGCACAACTTCTGAAGATGATCTGATAACCTACTTTACAAAATTACTTGGTCACAATTCAGAGGGATGGCCATCTACCATAGTTATCCTAAATGAGAGATCATCTTTTGCTTCATTGTTTTCATCCTCCCTTCGGTAGGTATTGGACTAGGGAGTACATGCTGTTATCTTAATTGTTACATGCTGTAAACACAGATAGAACGCTCAAAAGGGAAAGTGATTATACAATAAGATACTATGTGTAAAACCTGGTCTCTTTTTAAACATGTATGTATGTATTTATTTATTTATTTTGTTTCTTTGTATCCTGCCTTTATTATTTTTTATAAATAATTCAAGGCAGCAAACATATCAAACACATCTTCCTCCCCCTATTTTTCCCACAACAACTCTATGAGGTGATTTGGGCTGAGAGAGACTGATTGGTCCAATGTCACCCAGCTGATTTTTAATCACTTAAAGCAGCCCTAGAACTCACAGCCTCCCACTTTCTAGTCTGGTGCCTTAACCACTAGCCCACACTGCCTTTATGTAGAAGAATCGACTTCATTGTGTGTTATAATAAATATATTTCTGCCACAGTGACCCAGAAACTAATATTCAGAATTAGTATAATCTGTTTTTTACAGGATCTTCTGGAGAATGATTTGGGTATAGCATTTGATACTATTTGAAGTTTTTGAGTGATTCCCAAAGACAGCTCCACATACAGTTCATTAGAGAAATCAAATCTGGAGAGTAGCAAATGTAGCATTAGAAACAATCATTACTGTCTATGAGGAGATGCAGCTGGCATACAGGCCAATGTTGGTAAAAAAATTACTCAGGCTATGAATTCTACCTGAAGAGTCATGGGAATATTTGTAGCTACAATATGACCCCCCTTATCACAGTCCTAGAAATATAATTCCCTGGAGTTTCAATTTATTTCCCATCATCCCTTATTATCTATATGCAAGCATTCGGGAAGTCACACCATTGCCAGATGATGCTAGGACACAAAAATGAGTTTGACTGTCCTTGGCTTAAAAAATGCATGTAGAATTCTTGATTTCCTACCTCACTGGCTAGTTTTTGACTTCCTACTTTACCAATAACAGTATATAAATTAACTACTATCTCTAGAGAATTACTCATTTTTATATTTCTTTTTTAAGCCAATGGACTTCTCTCTCCTTAACTCCACAAACGTTTTTTGTAACTATAGGCTTTTCACACTGTCTCTTTGCCAAGTACCTTCCTGAATTAGGAAGGCTTTAAGACATTTATTTTTTCTTTGATCAGACCATCCATTTACTTCCTTTAATATCTAGTAATAATCGTGTGACATTTTTTCCAACTAGTTGCAATAATAATAAATACCCTGTTTTTAAAAATCCACATCTACCAAAAATCTACACAAACTCCAAGCAACAGATTTAAACCAAGTTTAAATAATGTTAATACTATCCATGTCAGTACTTTAAAGTTATAGAAGAGGTCAATAGTGAATGTTATATGTACGCATATTCTCTGCTTATTATGGTTTTGCACAATCCCACCAAGAATTTCTCGCTCAAGTGCTGTCTGTTTAATGTATCACGATAATATGTGCTATCCAAGAAGAAAAAGCCAGACCATTAACTCTTTCCCACAATAGCTGTTAAGTGAAAGATAAAGTTAAATTTAAATCCCATGTTGATCCATAATCCTATTTTTGTCTGGCTACACATTTGTGAATAAACTGATCTACGACATTATCAACAGATTCCTTAGAGTGAGAAAGAAAGTCTAGCATCTTTGGAAACAATTTGGACAGTTTCCATGATCGCCATGAAATGTGCCTGGAAATTTACTCTGACTAGCTTCCCTTTCTCATGATTGAGGATCTAGACAAAATGGCAGTTCACAATGGATGTAGCTGAAATATCTTGGAATAATCATAAGGGGGGAAATGTTCCCAAATCCCAGATGCCTTGATCTTTTGTGGGGGTGTTGATCCTTTGTCATCAGAAAAATCATGAACAAACAGATGATTTAATTCCCAGTGAGAAAGGGCTGTTATGATAAAAGATCAAGTAGATTAAATCATCAGTGATAAATGTCTCAGTTAAGGTTAAGCAACTCATTACAGCAAATCTTAGGCTCTACTTTCTACACTATGAAGTCTGAAATTTAGAAGCTTTTTACTTTTATTTTCTTATTTTACTTTCTTTTAGCTACCAGCAGAACACCATGCCCTTAATATCGTGTTGTTGCTCTTTTTGAACTTGATGTCCTTACTAGCCAGACTCCTGAAGTATCACTATCTAAGAGACTCCTCAGCAGGATATGGGCAAAAAGTGTAATGATGTGGTCGCCTGGGAATTGCTAGAGGAAAGCAGGCACGTTATACCATTTAAGAAGCTCTTTAAAGACAACAGGAGTCAAAGAGAAGGTAAACTGAACTAAAACTAGGAAGTGGAAAAGTAGAGGATGTGATCGTGCTGTGTTTAAAAATCACCTCAGAACTCCCTTCAAACCGAAAGCTTGCTCTGTGTCTTTATTGCCCAGATAGTTTGCTGATTTTATGTCTTGTACAGCGAGAGAGGGGAGGGAGGAAAGAAAAGAGAGGAATGCATATTCCCCCTCCCCTGTTTAGTCTCTTTTTCCCCCCATACAATGCTCTGTTCCTATACATACAACTGGGTCAGTGGGAGGGAGGGTTAGTGTGTTGAGAGGATACAAAAAAAAGTCAACTGACCCACTTAGCAAATCCCCAGGGGTTAAATTTAGCGCAAAACAAACCTAGCCATACCTAGGGCTAAGCTAACTCTAGTCAGTGACTGCTAACTGAGTTAGTTAATTGGAGCATAACACCAGAGCCAAAGAAGAGAAAAGTAGAAATGTGGTAGGTAGCTCCACAACCTGTGTCATTTTCTCCAGACTGGAAGATAAACATATACCATATGGCCTCCACATATTCATATAGATCTACTGACCAATTTAGATCCCTGATAGTAACCCTTATATCTCAATATAATGCTAAACAGCATTTTTTTTAAAGTTCAAACCAGAAAATATCCTACTATCAGAGTATTTCAACTATTAATGTCAATTCATTGAACTATCTGGTTAATTCGGGGATACTACATATAAAAAAGCAGGATGAATATACAACAATAATAATAAGTTCACACATACACCACAGTCCAAAGCATCTTTTCTCCATCAAATCCCAACTAGGTTTTGAAGGAAATTTCCTTTATTCTTGTTTCTTTCTATTTCTAAAAAAAGTAATAAATCCTAAACTGGATGCAAATTAATTTCTGTGATGGTGGAATAGACAGAAATAGACATGGAAGGCTGGTTAAGAGCTAACTAGTTTTTGCCATGCAAGAAACATTATTAACCGTTAGTTGTACCTATTTTATACAGATCTGCATTGTTTTACTCCCATTTGACTGTAAAAATGGCCAGAAGAGCCACAAAGAGATTTAACTGAACACAACTATTCAACAGCTTTAGAACACTGAAACTAAATAGCAATTAACAAAACATTAACTACAGTAATTATTTTTGTCGAGATTGTTAATCTAGTGCTACTGACACAGAAGAGCTATACTGGCAAATCCCAGACTACCCCTAGTTTTCCCTATCTTTCTGGTCTCAGCTTACACCAACAAAATGCTCATCTGGAAAGAGCTGCATAAACAAATGTTCTGTCACAACATCCCACCAGGCCACTGTTATACAATAAAGTCAGGCTGCTAGTCCATGTTTAAATAATGGGTATTGATTCCCTTGTTACTTACTGTCCTTGCTTTGAACTTCATTAATCAATGTACGCTTCCTGAAATCCAATGTCTAAGTCTCAGAGAGGTGAACACAGACAAGATTTGTAACCCAGAAAGCAAAACAACATTGTGCGATCAGTAATCTCCTTGGGCTGCAAACTTGTGTTGTTCCACTAAAGTGAAAAGAGAAGTATCTATTGTCTTTCATACAACTAGAGGCAGCTATTATGTATTCTAGTACATGTTCTACCAGGAACTTAGACAAGTCTCCTGTGATGCAGAATTCTCATTTTTCCCCTTTTCACAGATGTGAAACAACATATGCAAGACAAAATAGACACAAATTCCATCTGAATTCTTTCACCAGTACTAATTTTTGGAGGCTGGCTGCTGTGAGGTTGACATTTAGACATTTGCAGTATGGAATAGAGTGCCAATAAAGTGAATATTTGCCCTATAGTCCTTTGGGTAGCAATATGCACGAAGCTCTGAAATAAAAAGAGCAGTGGCAGAGCAGGGAGTTCAGAACAAGATATGAAGAAAAAAAATAAGTGCTTATTAAAGAGACTGGGAGAAACAGTAGACCTTATAGAGAATGCCTGGAAGCCTGGCACTCAGACAAATCAGTCACCAATAGGCACATAGATATAAACAATATCTATAAACCTCAGAAGAGATAATCAAAAAGCTAAAAGACCACATCTCCATGCCAGCAATCAACATCCAGAGATGTTGAGCACAGATTAACAGCACGATTAATACTGCATCAAAAATTAAGAAGTAAATAATACCCCAAGGTAGGAACTACCAAACTACCAATTCAAACAAACAATCAAATGGTAAACAACAACCTAATCAAGGACCAAGAACACTCCCACCAACACTAACCGGGCAAGTGAACAGAGAGCAAACTCCATTTTCTATTAAGTGAGGAACAATAGAGATTTCTGCTTAGAGGAATCGCTACATGTGTTTCTTGGGTTTTGGAGGTGATATGTTTTTCTGTATTGAAAGGTATCCACAGGGGCCATCAATAAGTGAAGTACAACTCCTTTTAATGTGGCACACATATCTATTAAAACAAAAGGGATTTTGATTTCCCAGTCTCACCCACCATTTTGACCATGTCATTTTTAATTATTCCTTTTTTTTAAAAAAAAATTAAAGAAAGAAACAAATAGGCAAAGACAAAAATGACAGAGTGGTATAGTATCAGTAGATGGGCAAATTTAATGAGGTTGGACAGTTGGTGCCCAATATTATCACTGATGGAAAATGAACCATATTTTTTTTAAATCCATAAGAATAAAAGGATTATAGAGATCTTTTTGAATCCCTAAATTGAGTGCCAAAATTTCCACAATTTTGTTATTTAAGATTTCAAAACATAGAAAGGTAGAAAGAGCTACTAAAAAACATTGGCAAATACTTAATTTCCAATTTTCCATTTGTTCTGCTCTAATATACAATGGTAATGGTCTCTATAGATGCCCCTGTCCTTATTAAAATATAGCCATCTAGACTCCTAAAAGATAAAACATTAATATAAAACAAAATGCTGTATATACAACAATATTTTTCATACAACCATTGAGAGAGAGAGAGATTTTTAGAACCAGGCTAGTTCTGTTACCACATGAGACAGCAATTCTCAGAAGCACCTTTCCATGATCCTAAAAACAGCTCTATTTAGTGTTAAAGGTAATCCTGTGATTAAATTAGTTAGAAGCTTGATTCCTGAGCAACAGTTAAATCCAAGAAGGCACTGGGGATGGATTGATGCCATATTTTTACCTTCAGAGCCATGACGGCACAGTGGTTAGAATGCAGTACTGCAGGCTAACTTGCTGCTCACTCCAGGAGTTAAATTCTGAGTGGCTCAAGGTTGACTCAGCCTTCCATCCTTCTGAAGTTAGTAAAATGAGGACCCAGCTTGTTGAAGGCAATATTCTGATTCCGTAAACTGCTTAGAGAGGACTGTAAAGCACTATGAACCAGTATATAAGTCTAAGTGCTATTGCTATTCACCAAACTCGCTTGTTAACTGCCTCATACGGAGTTCATGTGGACCACCTATGATTATTACATTTAATTAACAGAGATGAAAATCATATTCAAAGAAAGATGAACATTATCAATCCAGTAAATTTCATTGAAATAATATATATATCGATGGCTAAAGATTACAGGCTGTCTGCTTTCAACATATTTAATTAAATTGTTAGCAATGCATTTAAAAACAGGGAGATTTGAGGGGATGGGGGAAAATTATTTTCACCTCCGAATTCTTATTAATAGTGTTACTCCTGGAGGTTGCATTCCATTTCAGTTTTCCTAAAGGAATGAACTGTTGATGGTTTCCAAAGCAGCTTGATCTTCTGTATCTCTTGGGTAATGTGTTACTGGTTTTTAAACCAAGAATTGTTAATGGATGTTCTCTGATTCAGTTTACATTTAATAAATAAATAGATACTTTCAAGATAGGTTTTTTTTTTTTAATATCAATTTTCCATTTTATCAATTTCTGTTTTGGATTTTATATGTATATTTTTATGTATACATGGCTGCACAGATATGGATATGGGTGTATAAATATACTATATTCTTTATTTTGCAGGAAAATGAGGTAAAACAAATCCAGTCCAGATGTTCAAATACTTATTTTTTTGAAATTGTACTTATCCACGTTTTACTAACTATACTCTTTTATTATTAGCAATAATAGTAACCTAAGTAACCTAAAATAGTTTGATCTTCTGCATAAGCAGTGGTTTTCAGTCCTGCCTTACTGTTAAGGAGCAGGAAGAAATGCTAAATTAGAAAATGGAAAATAAAATGAAGTGGGTAGCATCACAAATACGAACAATGCACACTACAAAACTGGAGGAAAGCCCTATTTCTTCTATGATCAAATGGCTCTTAACTCAGTTCTATATGATGTTTTACATATACCCGTTTCCCCGAAAATAAGACCTTGTCTTATATTTTTTTGAACCCCGAAATAAGCATTTGGCCTTATTTTCAGGGAGGTCTTATTATTTGGGGGCATGTGGGGCAAGACGGGACTCCTCTTGCCGTCTTGCCTGATTTCCAGCTCTGTCTCCCTAACCAAACCAAATGACGGGGACCGGCTGCACATGCGCTTAAATGCTTTCTGAGAGGGCTTATTTTCAGGGAAGGGCTTATTTTTCAGGGAAGCACTAAAAAGCCCGATTTGACTTATTATCAGGGGATGTCTTATTTTCGGGAAAACACGGTACATGTAAATTTGATCACTTATACAAAAGCAGAGGTTTTTGTGATTGTTCAGTATTCTTGAACTGCAAATTCCATGAATGGCAGTCAGGGTATTCCATGGTGAAGGGATACTGGAACAACTGAATTTTTGCTTTTCATGGTGGCACCTTTGCTTTGCTTAGCTTCTAAGTCTGTCCACTCAGAAAAGGTGCAGAGTAGAAAAACAGAATATAAATCAAATAAAAATAAAATATTTGCCTATAGGTGGCCCTAGGCAAATGACATCAGTAAATGCCGAGAGTAGATGGTAATAAAAGATTTAACAAGCTGCCATAGTTAAAAACCTACCTGTGAAATTTAGTCCCATCAATGCAGCAATAATGTAGGGTAGAGTGATTGACAAGACTGTGTTGGCACATAAACTTTTTTTCTTAATCCTCTGGCCTATTTCTAATGAACTAAACTTTTAAAGAACAAATGCACATGTGGAAGCAGTAGGAGATAATTAGCTCTATTAAATGAGGCTGTTCATTGGATTCTAACCATAATATCTTTCACAGCGGGAGAAAGAGTCTATTTATGTGTCAAGGATCCTTACCCGTGACATTTCCTAATTGCTTTGGGGGAGTTCTGTTAACTTACCTAAACATCAGGGGACACCGAACCTGAAGTTTACTGTCGAGATCTTGGGAAGATGATGATGTGTGGAATGATGATTAGGCAGTGTGGAGATTTCTTTTGTCTTCTTTTCTTTTAATAAATGAATCAGCAAGTGGGGGAATGAAATCCAATCACACGTGTCTGTTAATTGATTACAGTCAGAGAGGGACAGTTAAACAAAAACTGGAGGAGTCATATTGGATTACTTTTTTAGCTAGAACATACATACCATATTTTTCGGAGTATAAGATGCACTTCCCCCCTCCTAAAAGCGGCTGAAAATTTAGGTGCATCTTAT
>JANHFT010002748.1:48812-60974 GCA_032467955.1 Pseudoxenodon macrops | reverse complement strand
ATGTAAAATGTTATATATATGGAAATGAGATGTTAAAGTTATTGTTATGAAAAATAAAAATTGTTTTGGAAAAAAAAGAGATCCCTCTTCATAGTTCCTTTTCTTCCTGAGGATCAGGGGCATGGATGAAATAGCAGGTCTTCTTTGTAGTCATTTTTATCTTGTGGAATCTGTTAGATCGCGCAAGGAAGAAAGACACGAGTCGCAGGAACAGTCAGCAACCTTTATTGGACCCTTGGTAGAGACAATACGGAATGCCGGCAGGCTGCAGGGAAGCCACTTTTATGGGATTCCCTGATCGCCGGCCGGCCACTGACAAGGCTTTAACTTCGCGCCGCTAGTTTAACCAACAGCGGCGGGGCATTCTGATCACGTCCAGCCCTAGGACGTAACAGAATCACCTTCCCCAAATATTGCTTGTGGTTTCTACCTTACTATAGTTCTGCCAGCAGGTTACAACTGATTTATTTCAAGGTGACTTTGATCCTAGGCAATCCATGCTGGGTGTCTATTGGGGTTTTTGTCTTGTGGTTTATTTTGGGTTGTTGGTTCCTATTTTTGATCTAGTTATTTCTTATTATGTTATGTGGTGTTTTGTTGTTGTTGTCTTTGTTTGATGTATGCTACTTCACCAAGAATCCTTTGGGATTGGGGCCCATTTGTGAGTAAAACCATGAAAGTAATTTTCAACTGTGACAGCACAGAAATATGTTTAATAAATTAACAAACAATACTTTAAAAAGGAAGGAATTAATAATCTGATCTTTGAAAATTTTGTGCTAGGTGGCAGACAAAGTAGAAACAATTTAAAGCATTTGAAATCCCTAGCATGGGACTTGTCATAGCTTTTCTTTAAAACAAAACAAACTAAATTAAACTAATAAATTGCTGAAAGGTCCTTGATATGGATAGCTTGACAGCTGTGGTGCAAAGGAAGGAATATTTAATAGTTCTCCTTGTGCTGTTTCTCATCAAAAATGGAATCCTTGAAGTTATTTGCTGCAGCTATTAAAAAAAAAAAAAGAGAGCATACTTTGATCCGTGTAAGGCAAAATTGAAATGGATAAAGCTTGGAAAATTTGGACTACATATTTAGAAGCTATATTGATTTTCTCAAATAAATGTCTTCATTGAAAAACTTACTGTATGTTTGGATAGCTGTATTATATGTAAATGCTCGTGATCATTTGGTATCCTAAATTTTTAATACATAGGTGATGACAAATTAGCAAAGCTAAAAAAAATGTAGGGTAAGCTGATATTAAAATAAGCATCTGACATATTTAGCTGAAATTTTTAGTCGGGCTATTGTGGTTCATAAACCGTTTTAACTCATGGGTATTTTTTAAACATGTCTCAGCTCTTCCTTTATAGTTTTACTTTTCTGTTGGATAGAGGAGGTTGTGCTGTGGTTTGACATTCTACACCATGGGTGTCAAATTTGTGGCGTCACATGACATTTTGTGATGTTTTTCCCTTCGCGGAACTGGGGTGGGCGTGGCCTGTGTGTGATGCATCCGGCCCGTGGGCTGCCAATTTGACACCCCTGTATCGACAGAGAAAGAAAAAGAATACATAAACAAATGATCCTGCACAAAATGTGAGAAAACTGTGACAAAAATCAAATGCAAAAGTGTAATGGGTATATATCAACAATTCTTTTTCTCTGTTAATACATGCACAAACATATTTACATATACCGTATAACCCAAATCACTGGATGCAATCTGTGATGCTTGTTACAGCAAAGTACAGCATACCTTCCAGATCTTTTTAAAAATCAGGATTTGTAATGTAGCTTTTAATTATTTTTTTCCTTTTGTGCCTGGCATGGTGTTTAAGGACATTGATCAATTAATCAAAGAACAACTTAGCTCAGAGTGTGTGTGTGTGCATGCGCGTGCGCATTCACACACACCAGCTCCTGGGTCATTCATTTTTTGTTTTTCCAGTCTACCAATGGCTGAGGTGCTGAATATTGCAGAAGATTTTAATAAAATTCACATTCACACTGTTCAGGATGCCCCAGGTAATGTTTTCCATACTCAAATAAAAATCGCATTGATTCATTACTGAATTATTTGGATATTCTCCCCCCCCAATTGATTTTAAATCACTATAGTTACTGCAATGTAGTGTCATCAAGCAGTAAGATTAGATAGCAAATGCTATCCATTTGTTGATAATTTCCAAATGCACTTCCTTCTGTTTGTCATGCCAAATCCAGAGAGAATGCTGGAGGGAAGCATTTTAGCTGTCCCTGAATGTACCACCAGAAGTAGCAAAAGTAACAAGCCAGCAAAACTGCATTTGAGGCTTTTTCCCAAAAGGGGAGAACGTGGTAGCGCTGAGTGTGCATAAAATGCTAACTCAGAACCGGAGATGTAAGGCAGGGTGGGCATCCCTTCGTTGGCATGAAAATGCCAAAAGACACCAGTTAAAATGCCAAATTCATCAATATCTAAGTGGGACAGAATAGCTCAGTCTCAGTAGACATATTTAAGCAGAAGAGAACTTCACAGAGATCACAACAGCCTAGGAATAGATCACATTCCTTCCCCTATGTATTCTTTCCCACTTCCCAGTCTAATTTAGACCCTTCTGAGGTGGGGTTTGTTTTTCCCCCCCGGAGATTCATCAAGGCTGGTTATTTGCTGCCAACATATCAGTGTTCACTGAATCCAAATATATATTCTTATCCTAAGCTCAGCCCACCAGCACAAGTATTTGGTGTGTTCACACCAGTGAAGCAGTGAAATCCAAAATGCATAGTATCATATGCTAGGCACAGACTGCCCAATTCATTCAGAGAAGGCAGTTCTGGCTTATTTCTTCACTTAGCAATTAAGGAATCTTCATAGCTTCACCTGGCCGTCATTGAAGTGCAGTAAAGTCTATCTGCATTACTGTTCTTTTGACATAATAATGGTTCAATGACTCAAAAAGAGACACAAATGACCCTGAAATCTCAGTGGAATAAATGGAGCCCAATAAATCTCTCGTTGTTTACAGTGGGACTTAAACAGGATTATTATTTTTTCCCCTATGGAATTTTCTCTGAATCAGAGCTATTAGACTTACTAATATCGTGCACAATAACAACTTTTTAAAAACGATAATATTGATAGGCCTACTCTGCATAGCTGCGTGTTGCAGATCCTCTCTGGCATTCGCTGGCTAAAATGCACACACTCAACTGCGTCCATATTTGAACACAAATTAAATGACTGTTTATGAAAAATGTCTGGTATAATGGCTTAATTTTAAAAGAACGAGAGAGACATTCGGATCATGCCGGTAAGAAACCATGTTAATATTTTGCTTCTGTAAAACCCTATTCAGAATACTAATATTAATTAAAAAAAAATTTTTTTTCTGTTTTGCAGTGTGCTACCTTTGAAAAACGGCTGCTGTAAACTAACCCATATCTATAGGCAAAAATAGGTCTCGAAATTATCCTTTCCTGTTTGCATATATTTGATGTAAATGACATCAAATTGTATTTGAAATAGCAAACTGGCATTAATGCAATCCCTCCCCCTCCCCTTGCTTCGGGCCTTTTTAAAACAGATGAGCATAAAAATGCAGTCTGCATCATTAAGTTTATATGAAACTAGTGAGAATAAAAATCACCATGTAAGTTTTTAATAAGATGTGTTTTTCATTCCAGTTTAATAACCCGAGTCTATATTCATCTTCCAGTATAATAAATGCAGTGAAAGGAATGCATTCTTTTCTGGGCTTTAACGTCTTGAAGGTTTCAGAAGATGGAGCTTTCCAGGAAGCTGGGAGAAGAAAATTCTTTAATATGGCAGCATGGAGTATTATTATCATAAATAATTAATGTGCACAGCGGAAGAAAGCCGAGCTTCATTAATAATTCTGATTTTTAGTTGGCATGAGCTAGAGATGCTATATCTTTCCCCCCCCCTTCTTCATCCAATCTCTGTCAATTTCCTTGATTTTAATTTAATACATGTTAAAATTTAAATGCTTTGTGCTCCGTTTGACAGTGGGCTTGTGCGTTGCACGCCGGTTTGCATTTGTTTCTACCTCTGGATTCATAGCTCAGGATTAATTTTCACTCACAAAGGTATTTTTAGTAACAATGCGCGCCAGGAAAAAAAAAAGTAGCAATATACAGGCATGGTATGGTGGATATCAATATCAATTCCTTTCATCTTGTGGTTTCCCGTGGGACTAGTTAAGATTTTTCTTTGATTAGGACCTTAATGGAAATATTAAGAAGCCTTGGTATGCATTTGAGGGCACTACAGTCTTTCCTTCCTTCCTTCCTTCCTTCCTTCCTTCCTTCCTTCCTTCCTTCCTAACATTTGAAAAGGAAATCACAAATTCCATATTACATAACAAACATAAGCTAAAATTAGTCAAGGTTTCATAATAATTATATATATAATTATAAGTACATAAACTTAAAAAGAAGACAGATTCGGGCATGCCTGAATTGTCAATGTATATTTCAAATTGTTTTACTATTTATTTTACTTGGTTTCATTCTTCTATCTTGCTTTTCAGAGATTCTATCTCACTATGAGATCCTCTGGGTGGGAGGCTATAAATATTTTAAATAAATAACTGCAGCTGTAGAATATAAATGCTACATACATGAAATCTGGACAAAGCTGCTAACCTTTCAAAGAAAGTGTTGACCTCCTGGGAATGAGAAGAAATGGAGGTGAAACCAATACAGTCGCAAAGAAAATCAGAAATTTATGCATCTTGTGGTCTGGATTTGGGAATTCTGCTTTGTAAATGCATATACACCTGGGAGCAGTTCCCAGCTCATTCAAAAACTGCAACATCTGACTTTGGAAATTTCTTTAATGGAAGACATCAAATTTCACCGAATAGTATAGAAATCTATATTTTTCACATAAATATTGTTCAAATACACAAATACATTTTTGAACCATTGCAAACTGCAGGACATCTGGTAAGGGAAACTCTGTTTACATCTGCATGCAAGCGATAGTGACAAATTATATCTCAAAAAAATTGCTAACTCCACAGAACAGGTCAGAAAATGATGGGAATCTCACCATTAGAATCTCAGGTAAAGATACAAATTTCTGCACAGTAAAAGAACTGCAAAATATGTTCCCAGACAAATTCAATTTCCTTTTCAAGGTAAGGAAACTATTCTCTAAATTAGTGTTGTTCATCCTTGGCAACTTGGGTTATGTGTGCTTCAATTTCCAGAATTCCCCAGCCAGCATGGCTTAAAATCACCAATGTTGAAAAGCAATGCTTTAAACCACACATACACTTAGAAACAAAATTCTATGTCAATTCAAGTTATATATTGAACCAAACAGAAGAATCAACTGTTTCATGGATCCTTCTTCTACCCAATCCAAACATACAGTATAAGTCTATGGTGACCTAGGTTAAAATATGCTTAAAATATTGCTTTCAGAATTGTATTGGTCTATATATCAAGAACTTGCAGAAATTTTTAACACAAGATTTTTGCTATGACGTGAAGGCATCTCAACAGATATCTCCATAAAATGAGAGGTTACCAGAAACAATACTGATAATAACTAAAACTTTTTCTGACTATAAACAAATGCAAGAAATGTTTCACAGAAGACTTCATGATCACCTGCCCAGATCCCACTAAAAAAAGTGGCAATAACTATTCAACTCAACAAAGGTAGAAAATAAAATAATAAAAACACCCTAGGAATCATTTAATCAAGTGTGGTGGATCTCCTTTGGCCTTCCTTGCTTTTAATTTATAAGAAACCTTAATGGTGAAATCCAAGAAGACTCTTTCAAATGTGCCCCATATGAATGACAATAATCAATATGCTTCTGAAATGAAAACTATATAATAATGCTTGTTTGGTTTCTATTGATATCAATGAACAGATCTACACTCACCTCTCCAAAAGACCAGAAATCTTCAATCTGGGGACTCATAATTTGATCTATAACACTTAGAATATGTATTCTTGGAATATATGCCATCATTAATCACAGCTATTAAGACATTTTCACCACTATATGGCCCAAAGTTAACTTAAATCCCTCTAGAATATCATCTCCAGATGATTAAAATATTACAATCTCTCAACAGAATGAATGGAAAAGCATAAGAAAAGATTTTATAGTCATTTGGATATGTTTTTGTCTGCAAATTTGTATAACATATCTACCAACTATCTCTTGTGGATTTGTGTTTTCCCATACTTCCTTCAATTATAAATGGAGTATATATCTTCAGATCAGTATTATTTGAGAGTCTCTTGACATTGTGCTATATTACTTTAGAACAACTCACTATTCCTCTGTTTACAGGTCCCTTATCTGCAGAGAAGCTTTCCTGGAAAAAGTTAAATCTCACTTTACCATCATCCTAAATGACAGGTTATTTTTCTGGATACAAATGTTCAATTACATAAAAACTATAAATCCCTTCTTATTGTTGTACATATTTACCTCTTCTCACACCCTAAAAAAGAAGAAGCCTGTAGACTCATTTGGACTCTTTACATAAAGACTTTCAATTTAAAAGTTTAAATTAAGGTTTTTCTCCAATTACCATAGTTGCCCAATGAGGTGAAGGAGGAAAACATAATTTGGAATCAATTGTGCTACATTCTACCTTAAGCATTCCATTCAAGACACGGGAGTTTTGAATATAGTTTTTCTTATAGCTGCAAACAATAATACTTACAATCAAAAATAGTTTTTTAGCTTTGACAAAGGTATATCTAAGGCCTCTCTCAGAGGTCACTGAAATTCCTATTTTTATATACAATATAAAAATTATTTAGAATGCTCTGTTCGTCAATTGTTCCCTGATCCTTGAACAGAGAGGAGGTCACATTGTGTTTACAGTAAAATCGTTCCTTTGGTTTATAGTTTCTCAATACGGCCCCAGATGCTGCTTTACAGAAAAACTATTCAAGAAATGATTTGTGTTTATTATTTTAATAATAATAAATACACTCTTCCATCTCTTGGTAGAAGTAATAGAAAAATGCACTTAGCTTAAACATATAAGTTAAAAAATCCACATGTACGGTAAGTAGCAGTGAAAATCAACTGAAAAAGCCTGAAGACAACTCATTTCTTAAGGTAGAGGGAGAATAAAGAATATAAACTAGAAAAGTGGATAATTATTACTTTTTATGTCATATGACACTTTACAAACAGATTATATATAATTATATGGATTCAAATAAGGCAAGTTACATAGTGATCTCAACAAAGCTTGAGTACATTCTGAGCATATAAATAGTTGCTTAATTTATTTTTTGTTGTTGAAATTTAAAGTGATAAACCCAAAGATCTTGAATGATTATTTTTGCTGTATTATAGTAAAACTAGGGCAGAGTTAATTTGCTTGATTTAATTAATATTAGGGACTCTTTGGAATAAAGTTAGAAACAGGAGAAGTTGAAGATAAGTCACGACTTTTTAAATACTCTGCATTAATTACAATATCACCATGAGCTGCAGTGCTCCAGAATGTGATTTTTCTTCTATCAAACTTAGATATTGTCACAATTATGGGATTATCAAAACAAAGTATTTTTCTAACATTCTAAAATTGTAGTGAAATACAAATTTAAAATTCAGTGAAGAATTAGCTTGAACCAAATTGAAAAAGAGTATAATTCTATCACATATTAAATAGCAAACTCAGAAAATTGAGTTGGATAGGTTTTTATTGCAATTACCTTGAAGATGATGTCAGATAAAGAAAAGCAGATTCTTTAGCACAGCATAATTTACAACTTATGTACATTGGAAATGTAAAAGAATCCAGAGGCAGTTTTGAAGAGAAACCCACAAACCGTTTCCAATTAATTTCATAGTTACAGGAATACTAATATTAAATTATTATCTTTTTCTTACACAATTTTTATTGATTTTTTTAAATTAAAAAATTAATCAAAAACTAATATAAAATAAAGGGAGCAATCAAAGAGAAAGCAAAAAGTACCAGAAAAACAGTGTAAGAAAAATAAGGAAAAAGGAAAAAAAATAAAAAGAAAAGTTTCCACAGTAGTTATAAGTACAATTATGCAATGTTAATTAGTAATACTAAATGATTCTCTTATATTTCACATTTTAGTTCACAAAACTGACCTGGAAAAGAACACATTAGAAATTTTACTGTAAAACTTACTGACCTATATAAAATAATTTTTTTTAAAGAGTTACATTTTTGTGAAAAATATATTTTAATAGAATGTAAATGATTACCAAGGAAAGCTGATTACTGAGGTTTATTCTAAAATGAACAGATAAATTCATAGGAAAACACTGGAGCACCCTGAAAGTACAGAAATATGGAAATGACTAATGAAAGTGAATCTGTTTTCATTCTTCATCATTTTGCTTTCCTGGATGCAGGCTTTTGAACAGACACTTCTTTAGTAGAAGTTGTAGTTTAGCAACGGCATATTATAGAAATCAGGATTCTCCTGCAGCATATCTCCTGCGGCATATCCAGAATTATTTCTTGCTTTAACAGGAAACCAAGTGCTAATCTTATATTTGACTTTGAAAATTCATTTCATAGTCGAAATTTACAGTGAAAGGAGCATTTCCCTCCTCTCTTGCCCTCTTAACTATTTAGGCACATATTCCATTTTGCACAAGAAGAGTTAGTTCTATTGATTTCCATGAATATATGACAAGCAAGATTTGGGGTGATTTTTTCCCCTATTCATCCATCCTCACCCTCTGAATGAAAATAAGCACCGTTCTATTTAAATACACAGGCAACTGTCTTGCTTTTTGTGAGAAATTGATTTACGATGTCTTTGTTTGTTTCTCCAATAATTTAGGATAGACACACACTTGGTCACTTTTTGGCGTCTTTGTAAAGAGAAATGCTAACGTTGGTGGGTGAGCAGGGGTAACTTCCACTGTTTACAATAAAAACGGATGTAAATTACTCCAGAGCACAATAAACTATCTTGTAATTGAAGGGTAGCTATACTTGAGAAACTGTCTCACCTGTCTTTTATTCCATTTACAACAACTGGTATATACAAAGATTATGCATGTGTGTTAAGTCAAACAATTTAAGGTCACTTTTCCTGAAATCCACAAATAAATTGGTGATTTAGCACAGGCAAAGGAGCTGTGCCTGCTGCTCACCAGGAATATGTCATGATGGTATCTAACCTTCACCAAGAGAAATAAATGAACTGCCTCTGCAGCAGGCATTTGGGGGTTGGGGTGGGAGCATCAAAATATCAAAATGAGTTTGCTGTTAGGAAACAGATAGACATGGGATTAATACAGACGACCAAACTGGACAGGATGTTAATTGGGTGAATGCTCAAGTTCTTAACAATAGAGAGGTGGAAGATTTTTTATTTTTATTTTTAGAAATAGGGGGCAATAAAGAGAATGAAATGAAATAACACTCTCTGTAGGGTATGGGAACAAATCCAGGACACAGTGATTAAAAGAGAGAGTTGTTTCTTTCTTCCTTTCTATGATCCCCAGTTCCTATTTTTCAAGTAGGGATGTACACTTTAACAACACATTATAACTAAACATAATGCTCTTCTCAGCAATTGTGGCTAATAACATTTTTGCCTTGCAATGTCTCATTTAGCACATCCTTTTTCCATGAGGACTCATAAGGCTTTTCAGAAAATGTAATCAAAGGTAAGAAGGACAGGAAAGTTCACCTTCCTTTCGTGGTATTATTACCTGGTATACATAAACATTGTCCGCTTATCTTGTCCTCATCAATGCTTAGCATCCAGTGGGCACAAAATAATCTGCTAGAAAACACAGTTGTAACTCAGATCTATACAGTCTGGGTTTAGTTTGGGTACTTAGAAGGCAATTGATTTCATCTTGACACCAAGGTATGCTCTTTCTATTTCATTGACACATGTTGTTTGGAAGTTTAGGAAAAGGAACAGAACTCTGCTGATTGATCCCACTTTCAAACTTCACACATTTGATAGAAAAGTCCCCATATCAGGGATTGCTATCTGTTTTTAGTCTATGGAGTAAATGTCCTGGATGATCTACGCACAACGAGGATGTGAGTGAAGCTAGGGTGAAACTTAATTTGATTTAATTTAGTTTTGTTAAAACAACAAGAAGCTGTGGATTTGTGGAATTTGGCTGAGGTTCAAAAAATTAAGCAGCATCTACGTTGGAAAAAAATAAGTACCTAGCTTATTACTTGGATGGGTCCATAAATTGTCTTTGCTATAGACTAGATTTAGATTTTTAGTTCTGATCACCTCTTTTGTCCAATCTCTACTCTAGATGCCTAACTTCTCCCAGCCTCACTGAAACTGGCAACATAATCATTGCATATTTTTTGTGGAGACCAATATCTTTGCAATTGTTTAAAAATAATCTGAAATGTAGACCTCATTGTGGAAACTATTAAATTCAACACTGACAATCTAAGACTAGTTTGCTTAATGCTTTAAATTAAAAAAGAAGAAGAATATTAACATTATGTGCTATTTTAGCATTTGAGGACTATGAGTGCAGGAACCTTTGGTAAATAAGCATAAAGAGAAACTACTAAATAGAGTAGAACACAATCTGTTTTAACTACTCCCCACAGAAACGAAAGTAAGGCTCCATTACGGATCATAATTCCTACTCTATTGACTATCATAGCAATAAGTGTACATAGTCTGAAAGGTCATCCTTGCTAAGAACTCATTAAATAGCTAAGCTCTACCATTATAATATAGACTTCCATGTAAAACATAGCTAATGAAATGCCATCACATATGCAGGACGTAATCAGAAGAAAATTGAACTCTTTTAATTTCATGCTTGCAATTCAGTGTGGCCCCTATATAACCTCTTCTAGTTTTTCATAAACATCTTTGAGATAGGATATTTTCAGGATAGCTGTCATTTAAACCCCAAGTATTTAAACAAAAAATAGCCACCTTTTAAAAGATAGTACTCTATTAGGTTTGATTTAATCAAAATATTAAGGTAAACTGGAAAAACTCATTTCTTAAAAATCAGGTTTGGTTAGTCCATAAATTGATAACTCAACACTGGAAATCAAAATCTTGATAACAAAAAATTATAAAAATAAAAATGTCCATAAAATAAATAGTTCTGAGAAATTCATGAATCCCTAGAGAAATCTGGTCAGATATGATGGCATCAATAAATAAACATCTAAAGTAAAAAATAATTGTTTTTAAAAATGATTGCCTTCCATCTTTAACAAATGGAGAGTGACATTATTATAGAAGAAGAAAGTCTATGTTCTCATGTGAGACCAGGGATATAATAAAAAGTACAATGCCCACTGGCAACAGTGAAGAAAAAAAGAAGCATAGTGCATAAGCGCATCATGTGAAAAGCCTGTCTTTGTATCAATGCTACTTGCCTCATATCTTCAGAAATATCCAATTTCAGATAGTTATATGGGAATTCAGAATATTTTCTTATTCCAAAGGATATTTTGATTTTGCTTCTCCTTGTGGGCTGGTGTTTCGCTTCAAAAATCATATTCTGGTTACTAGGTAACTCTCCCAGATGTTTAATTTCATCAAATGGATATGCTTGAGAGGATTTCTAGGTTAGTTCTCTCAAGCTTTGGTACATTACTTCTAACCTTCTGTTCCTCTGTTCATCTGCTCAATCACAGATTTTTGTTTGCCTATCAATAAATTATAATTCCTCAACATCAGCTCTTAGAGGATTTCCTTACAAGAACTGAGTCCATGTCTTATTTTTCAGGGGAGTTTTCGCATGGTATGTCACACTAAAGAGTGTAATGCAATAGCAAAATCTAAAAATATAACAAAAAAAACTGTAAGTGGATATTGAGTATTTGGAGGTTTAAATCTTGACAGAATATACAATTTAGCCTCTGGGAAGGATGATTGTGTTTTAAAGGACAGCAGAGGGAAGGTGAGGAGGACAGAGCAGCATCTGTAACAGAAGGCGGAGATATGGCATAGGAAGGCAGATGGTCCACTCTAAGGGATATGACAGAACTGAGATCTGACCAATGCTGAATAGAATGGAACTTTTTTTTTTTTAATTTAAAAATATAGAGCTCTGTTTAAACAGCATAAAATTTGGCATATATATATATATATTTGTTTTCGTAGGTTTTCACGGGTATAGGTATGCAAGTCTTGGCGTATTCGGGTCTTTTCC
>JANHFT010002748.1:28574-38923 GCA_032467955.1 Pseudoxenodon macrops | reverse complement strand
ATGCAGATTGTATGCTTTAAAAGTACTAATGCCACATTTTAAACTCAATCAGATAACATCAAAAAATCCAAACTAATTGGAGATTCTGCAAGTAAGTTGCAGCAGGGAAAAACAGCTTCTGTTCAGAATTCTAGCCATTTTTTCTTCTCTTCTGTCTCCATTTTTAATAACTGCAGATCTTGGAATTACCGGAGCATGCCAATACCTCTCTTGTGCATCAGTGATGTGACTTCAGTTAAAATTGCATGGGCATGAAAAAGATATTAGCAGAAATACAGAATTTTAGGGCTGAACTTTCATTTCACAAAATAAGAACTCCAGTAGAGTATAGGAACCAAGATAAACCCCAAGGCCTCTTATTTTTGGTGGGGAGGGGATGGAGAGGGTATAGAAGTAGGGTATATGATCCTCTGATGCCTGAAGTGCCTTAATATTTAATATGCCATAGATATTATAAGCCTGGCAGCTTTAAGCCTCCATTGGGAGGCTATTACTTTTGCATTTTTCTCTGAATAGTCATTAAGTCTATAGTTGGAACATGATTAATTATTTCTCTCATCGTTGACATTTCTGCTTAAAAGTTGTTTTCACCTTCTAATCTGACGTATCTTTTTTTTTCTTCTTCCTTTTCTCTCATCCAGCAATCTTCAGCCCAAATCTTCTAGGCATCATGCTGACACCTAGCTGAGACGCTGTCTAGGTATCATCACTATTCCTCCTGGCCTTGTCATCTGTCTCACCTTTTAAACCTGTTCTCGTTGTAACTTCCAGAGGAGTTTTACTATTAGATATCCTAGACTAGCCCAGGCACACCTTCACCTATTGTTGGATAAAACCCTTTGGTAATATATTGAAAATTAGGGCGGGGTTACTAATAATCAACATTAGGAGGATTATATCATGTTAAGACTTGCTTTGATCATTTGAAGACAATGGACAGCAGTCAAAAGGATAGGATGATAAATGCAGTGAAAAACAGATACCAAATTTGTATTTTCAGCAATGCAGCTTGTGTGCCAAATGGGCTTGAGCTGTGACTGCAGTCACAGCTTGCTTGGAGAAAAGCCCACTAGAACTTTTTAAATGCAAAAATAAGCACAGCGGGAGTGGTTTGCAGCAGAAATTGGCTTTAGCAGTTGGCTTGTCTTTTTTACATTTGCTATTGTACTTGACAAATAAGGAATTTGTTTTTGACCTAGTCTCATACCCAAATTCTGTGTTAAAAGAATGCTATTTATATAATTGAAATTGGGGGTTAGCAAATGTATTTTCAGAAATTGCCTTTTCATTTTGAAGGTGTTCGATGAGCTAATTTATGCGTGGCGTGGGCTTCCTTGAAAATGTTGCCCTGACTGGGTGGAAAAACAACCACGAATTGTTTTAAAAGTTTGCTGTTAGGGGTATTTTAAGTCACAAAAATGGAACATTCTTTTAATATGTCAGGGCTAGAAGCACTTCATCCTAAAAGATGTAGTCAGTGGTATAAAGTTGTTACTCAGGCTGCTGGTGCTTACATGACTCGTGGGATTCTATCGGTTGTTATTGAAAGAAAACTCCACAAGGAAAGAGTGATTCAGAAGGGTTCGCATAAAGCTGCTATTGCCAGTTTCAGCATCATCGGACCCCATCTTCAAATTGCTCCAGCATTTCATTTCAGTGATTCGCATTTGGAAACATTGGTTAGATCAATATTTGCCGAGCCAGTTGACCCAACCATCTTAAAAAACGATACTCGGCTTAAACAAAATTCATTCTTATTTGGTCCAGATGCAGCCCTGATTGTGCCTAATGCTCGAGGCAATTTTGTTTTCAATGCTGAACGATTTGATGCTTGGATGGGACAAGTTTTTGATGCCAACAATCCTGTGCACTCCCAAAACAATTGTCCTCAGGTTGCACCTGCGGCGGCTAATCCTGCACCTGTAGCCGGGGAAATTCATCCTTGGTTATTTGGAGGGCTTTTTAATGTGAACCTTGCTGATGGAACTGACAATACAGCTATTCTTCAAGATAATCCTCTGTGGTCTTTTGAACTAGTGGCTCGGGTTATGGTAATGTCACCCCAGGGAAAACAATTTAGAGAAAAAATCTTAGCAAATTTGACCACAGCTGTATTAATAGTAACCTGCGCGGGAAGAATTACTCGAGCTACACTGAACAGAACTCTTAGACAGATCCGTCAAGAGACAGGCTCTCAGGATATCGAAGTAGATCTAGATGCTGTGATTGATGGTTTCTATTGCCTTCGTGCCATTTGGAATGAGCAGACCACTGGACAAAACTTTGAAGAGATGTTTACTAATCTTAAAGCAGAAGTTACTAAAATCTCATCGATACTTGGGACTATGGTTGAACAAACAAGAAACAAAATGTTGACTGGAATAGTAACTGTTAATCAAGCAATTAGAACATATGAAGACTTTCCCTGGACAGAGTTAAATGAACGTATAAAAGGTGTTACTGGAAAAGACGAGATGGCAGCAGCTGCTGCATTTGGAGATACTGTTAACAATTGCCATTGGATTGGATGGACTTATGCTTTTAATACTGCCCAGACAGAACATAATGCAAATGCACAATTTCCAAACATTCTTTACACTGCCATTCAACTTCAAATTTTGGCAGGAGGAATTCAGTCCCTTAAACAATACCAGGGATTGAAAAATATGATTATAGCAGAAAGGATTCTTATTGATAACTGGGTTGCTCTATATGTTCAAAATCTCCAGACTGGTGTTAATTATTCTGTTCAACAAGGTGCAGCATCCAGTGTGGTTGATCATATGAGGCAACTTGACTTGAATTGAACATGATCTCATATGCGATTCTGTTTACAGAGGGATAACCTTTTGCATGTGAATCCTGAAAAACTTTGTGCCTAAGGTGGCACTAGAATTCACCATCTCATTGTTTTATCCTGCTGCCTTTAGCCACTAAACCAAACTGATTCTTGTTATAATTACTAGCATCTTGGATCTAAATGTCAGTGTAAAAATAGTCATTTTTCAGGCAAGCTGGACTCTTTGGGACTTCTCTGAGATATCCATGAAAAGCCTACTTTTTTATGGGCAGAGAATAGAAGTGGTTTGTTATGGCCTTCTTGGATGATTCTCCAGTCACAGATGGTCCACCATCCATCTGCTAATCCTCACTCTGTTTGGCTTTCTAGCTGAGCCAAGACAAAAACATTGAACATATATTTGGAGATATGATATCAGAAAGAGTTGTCAGAAATGTACTTACTAAATTTGTGTGCCACTCATCTCCCTTTCCATAGCAACTTTGAGTGGCTTACAATATCATAAATACATAAAATAGTAGGACATAGATAAGAAACTGTACACCAAGATTACAACAGTATGGTGATGGAATCTCCTCTATCCCTCCAGCAGCCATCTCCAGCATAGAGCACCTCCATTGGAGCCTCAAGGTAACTGGCAGCGGAAAGTTTTAAGGCTCTTGAGTAAGGCCAAAGATTGGGGGCAGATCTCACCTCCAGAGGCAAAGTCCTCCAAATGATAGGGGCCACAGCAGAAAAGGTTCTACTAGATCCCACCAGCTGAAATTCCTTGACCGAGGCGAGTCTTCACAATACTGAAATCTATGGTTTTAGAGAAATGTAATTGTTCAAACTGCTTTCATTATCTTGAAATGAGCTTACCTGCTAGAATAACAAGCATCTGAAATTTATAATGACAAATTATAATAATGCTTTAGAAAATCAAAATGGCTTCCTCCTCTAATAAGTCTCTGAAATCGCTTCTGTTTAAAAGCAAATCTGAAACTGACTGATGTTGAAGTTGGACAACACCATTTAATTTTTAAATGTTCAGCTCAAGACATTTAAAATTCCACAATCACAATTTATGTTCTAGTAAATAGTTGTGCAATCTCAAAATGATATCCAAAAACAGTTGGACTCGATTTGCAGTCTGAGGAATTGGAATCTGATCTGTTGCCATTAGATATAAAGAAGAACGTGTACGGTTTGAAAAATACAGATCTGCCAGAAAAGATTGAAAAGAATATGAATATAAGAATTTCTGAGACCATGGATATAATGACTAGACTCTTTGACAAGAGAAATGTTGTGTTCTCAAAGAGAAATTATTCAACAACGTATGTTGTAAAGATACTTACAATAGAGTCTTAATGAACTTTGGAAATGAGATGCAATTGTTGGGAAGGGTCTCAAAAACCTAAGGAAAGGTTTCATTATTAAGAACCAAATGAGGGTATCTGACCAAATACCCTGGTATTTGACTCAGAGATAATGGGGTGATTCGTGGTAACTAAGAAACCGTGTAGATGTTCTACAAGTAGATTACAATAACAGTCTGTTAACATAATGCTTTGAGCTTCAACTTTGCTGTTGTTTGACCTGTTAACTAGTTTTTCCTTCATATACATAATGTGTGACAGGTCATTTGGGTTTCAGATAGATGTACAAGCTTATAAATTTTAGACCTCCTTTGCAATAGGGGGAATATTGCGGATTGTTATAATAGATTTGTCACTGTTCAACTGGGGAGATAATTACTGTTTTTCTCCTTTTTTATTCACATTTTTTATGTATTTGTCTGTGTTTAATTTTTTTTCTTTTGGATTTTGTGTTTTAATCTCTTGAATAAAATAAAATTGGACAATAAAAAGAAATTAAATCAAGCAATTAAAACTATTTGAAGGTGTCCCTCTTTCTATTCAATAAAATTGATTCTTCACTTAAATTAATTTGATTCAAATCATGAATAAAGTCTTCAATTCCTTCTTTTCATGCTTTGGCACCAGGAGAATTTTAATTCTGTAATTCCATATATGCATGCTTACAGAGGAAAGGATTGACTTAAGCATTGGGTAGGACTGCACTGTTTCTCCATGAAGAATTCATGGTTATCTCCCTAGATCAGGGGTCCTCTAAACAGGGAGCCGATTCAGTCCCTCAAACTGTTGGGGGCCCCAGACAGGCAGAGTGGGCATGGCTAGGTAGTCATGTGACTGGGTGGGCATGGCCAATTTAGCAGTCCATTAAACAATATACACAAATAAAACTTTAATTTGTTATGCTCCTGGGAGTGGAAAGCATGTTAGTGAAGGGATGTGGCTGCCTGGTGTGTGTGTGTTTTTGGCCTCCTGGGGCCTCTGCACATCCCATTTTTGGCCTCCTCAGCCTCTAGAAGGTGGTTGAGGACCGGTGGGAAAGTGGGACTATGTGGGTGGGGCAGCCTTATGGTCCCGCATTGGCTGGATTAATGGCTTTGACGGGCCATATCCGGCCCGGGGAAGGGTCATAGTTTGAGGACCCCTGTTCTAACCATTAGACCAAAGCGGCTCCTAAAAGCTATTCAATTTTCCTGCTTGGTTTGGTAGAAATTTTTATTTCCTTTTTTTTTTTAATCATATCTTTTTACAAGTAGTTTTCCTACACCTTTAACCAGTTATACATCAGCAACAAAAAAGCTAACTGTAATTAATAAACATCTGAATTGCCAAACTCAAAAATTGTAAGAACAAAAACATTCCAGCAATGCCTCTAATCCTTGTATTCATAAACTAACTAGAAGCAATAGTGTAACTAAGTAACTTCAGATTCTGTGCTTCATAGTTTTAGATCAAGAGTAAACCAAGTGTGGTCCTAAAGCCAGAAGCAACCCTCCAACTAATTTCATGCTGCTCGCAACCTAATTTCAAAAGCCTTCTGCAAGAGATCAGTACAAGCTTCTACTGAAAGGCATTTGTTTCTTCCTTGCAGCCTGCTCCATGGCAGAAAGAAATGTATTTATTTAGAGATATAACTACCATGATACCAAGTAAAGCAAAAACATAACAAATGAAATAATTAAGGTCTTTGGTTTATAAGATAAAGAGAGATACTTGCATTTCAAATATAATATGTGACAGAGAAGTAAAATTCTCACCAATTTTGACTCTGGACCTAACCGCTATCCCCATATAGATTATTCTTGTGGCAGTGCAATTGGAAGCATTTACTCATACTTGTCTTATAGAACCGTGCTCATATTTAGACATTGGTGGCCTTTCTTTCATCAGTTGACGGAGACCCTGGAATTTGCTCCAAAGTCATTTCCTAGCTACAAGGAGAAATAGAAAAGAGGATCGACTTTCTACATAATAATTAAAAAGAACCTTACTGAATCTGATCAAAGACCCATAACCTTTATCCACATTCTTCATCCAAGAGTGGCTTGCCAGATGTTTTTTAGTGACTGGACTTTCTCCAGCAAGAAAACATTGGCAACATTGATCTGCTATGTGCAAGAAACAAATGAACCATTTTGGGTAGCAGCACAACACTACCAATAAGGAGTTAATCAATACAAAGTATAGATTCTTCTTTTCCCTCTCTTAAAATGTTCTGTCCCGTTGTTCAGTAATTGTAAATCTCTCACTCTTACAAGAACCATAATGCCAAATTAAAGACTCATTTGGCCATGTGAATTTTCACTTGCAAAGGCAGGGTGAAAAGTTCAAACAATATACACTACATAAAATCAACTCCTGTTCCTGCGTTGTGCACAGAACTATAAATAAAGCATTTCTCCTCAAGCCCTGGAGAAGTTGCCATTGTTTACCATTAGCACTATCATATCTGGATGCTTTGTCATTCTCCACAAGAGAACATTGGTCGGAGCAGTGCCAAATTGCAGCTTTGAAAGGGAACTGGCCTGGATTTCCCTTTGACTCTTCCCACCGCTATTTCTTCTAGTGAGTCTTATTTTTAAGGGAAGTGTGCTCCCTAGTGTTAAGAGTGTACAAAGGCCTGTGGACTTTTTTCTAATCTGAAACTGAACAGCCACATTGCTTCGATAATAGCTTGGTCTCTATCAGCTCTTTTGGAAGATTCCTCTAAAAACAGAGCAGAGAATATAGATTTCCCGCAACAACAGCTCTGTTTCGGTCTTGTATAAAGTATGTTCTTGTATAAAATATATGGGATGTGGTGGCTAAGACGCTGAGCTTGTCGCTCAGAAAGGTCGGCAATTTGGTGGTTCGAATCCCTAGAGCCGCGTAACGGAGTGAGCTCCCATTACTTGTCCCTAAGTCTGCCAACCTAGCAGTTCGAAAGCACGTTAAAAATGCAAGTAGAAAAATAGGGATCACTTTTGGTGGGAAGGTAACAGCGTTCCGTGCGCCTTCGGCATTTAGTCATGCCAGCCACATAACCACGCAGACTGTCTTCAGACAGCGCTGGCTCTTCGGCTTTGAAACGGAGATGAGCACCGCCCCCTAGAGTCAGGAACGACGAGCACATGTGCAAGGGGAACCTTTACATTTTTAAAGTATGTCCCTTAAACAAAAACAATGAATCCAAACTCTCTCAGACAAATAGACGGCTCAGAGAACATGAAGAGTTGATTCATACATATTGTGGTAAGCTATGTTGATGAACAACAGGTGAAAAGATGCTGGGGATCCCAAGTCCAGCTTCATATCAATTTAATAGCAGTGATGTGGCTGAGATGTTGGCTGTTGGGCATAGTCAATGCTCCTTATAAAAATGATCTTCTTGTAAAAAAAAATTATTTTCCATACAATTAATTTCACATTTCATTTTTGCATATAAGTTTTACATATCATAATACAATTCTTTTATAATAGTATCTTTCCCCCCCTTTCACAGTTCCCATTTCTTTATATCTTTTAATATTCTCTTTTATACCATCCCCACCTTCCAAATACTGCAGCCCCTCTATCCTCTTCCCTACCTCCCTCATTCCCTCTTCTTCCCTTTCCTTCCACCACTCTGCCTCCTCCCTTCCCCTACTTCCCTCTCCTCTCCTCTTCCTTTCTTCCTTCCCCTGCTGCTGCTCTTCTTCCTGGGATGGTATTCAAGTTTCCCTGATTTCTCTTTATTTCAATTTTTTTTCTTCACCTTTTAGCTAATTATCTATTTGCTCTCCTTTCCACATTCACATTTTTTCAATATTAAAATACAAACTAAAAAAGAAAAAGAAAGAAAAAGAAAATCCCAAAAAATTCCCTTCCCCCCTTTCCTTTACAGTGTCTCTTCCGAGCTTAACCTTCACTATCCTTCTTTCTTATTTCATCTATATTTGATTTTTAACCAATTATAAAATTTCTCCCACATCTTGTAATACAGTGAATCCTCTTTATCCTTCAATCTCAACGTCAATCTATTCATCTCAGCGCAGTCTTAAGATTTTTTTAATTATCTGATCATCCCTTGGTAAATTCCCTGCCTTCCAATTTTGAGCAAATACAATCCTCGCTGCTGTTACAATATGCACTATTAAATATATATCTTCTTTTCTATATTTCTCTGGTATAATACCCAACAAAAAGATTTCTGGCTTCAGGATGAAGAGAAACTCATTGCTGTAAAACGTGTTGATCTAAATAACTGAAAAGCAATTTCTAAATGCGATTAGAAAAGGAAATACACAAACTTAAGTGTCCTTTCAAAGGCAGCAACCAAGGTTTGAGCAAAATGGCTATTCCTCTTTTTGCCCAGAAGATTAAAACATTCTGGAAATCACTACTGTATCTCGTGGTCTCTTCATGAGCAACAAATGTCTGGAGCACTTGTGGGTAATCTCAAGTCCCTTCCTTATCCGGAAAGGAATTCGCTTCTCACCGGCTCTTTATTCTTTAGAGCTGTCTTCAGTCCACCATTTCTTCCCCCAAATTTCCATGCAACATTTCATACATTAATTACCTACTAAAATATATTCTCCTGTAGTTAAAACAAATTGCACTCAATACACTACAACTATGAGGCAGCAAACACTGGAACACGTTTATGCCTTATTTCCTTTAAGAAGTGGAAGTAAAAGTTTAGTGTTGGGGTTGCTTTTGAGGTAAATGTTGAGGGAAAAATTAAGATTTCTCCACTAGAACAGCATTGGCTACCAACAAGATTACCAGTTTTGGAATAAAACTTCATTCTTAAGATGAGTTCAACGTTAATGAAGGACTTAGTCTGGAAGTATAGATACATTGGACTATTCAAACAATTTTTCTCCCCAGTATTATCTTGGAAAAATGATGATGAAGACATTTCTAACTTATAATATAAATTGAGAGAAAACCCTATACCTTATTAGCACTGATGATGTTACCTAGTTTGGTAATGAAATGTCTGCAATGGAACAACCAAACTCAGAAAGCACCAGGGACCCTCATTTCAATCCCGAACTACGAATATGCTCCTTGATCAATTCCTAACTCTGTTTGCATTGTGAGTAAGAGGGCAATCAAAAGATCCATGGGTAGGGTGCTATTCTTAAAGAAGATTTTAATGAGGGCAAAGCAGTGATAAGCAGAACTTCACAGCAGGAAAGGAATCTACATGAGTAGGTGTTTCTAAATAAAGAGTAATAAATACAGTGTCAGGAAGGGGGGAAAAAGACACGAAGGTAAGCAAAAGAAACCAACAAAACTATTCCCAAAGCTTAATGAAATTCTGAAAATAAAAATGAAGAAATGTAAAGCAGGCACATAGCCCAGAACTGTCAATCTGCTGTCAGAAAAGCAAAAGTTCAGAAATTTTTTTTTAATGTTGTCAGCACTCAAGAAGCAATTTAGTAAAACGTATTTAAATGCAGTTTCAGTACATTTTTTTTTCCAATCGAGGCAAACTTTATGGTAGAGAATAATTTCATTCTTCCCAAGAGGAAAAAATATAGAGCAGATCTAAGTACCTTCACTAAAATGTCATTCCCACTGCTTTTTGCCACTTTCACTGGGAAGTGATAGTTTAAAAAAAATAACGTTGGTATTTTTCTGCTTACCAGCAATGACTCAACAGACAACTGTTCAGTTTAATCTTACTTTTCATCTCTTCCTGACAAGGAAAAAAGAATTTTAACCCTGCAGCTATTGGCTACAGCAGGGGTGTCAAACTCAAGGCCCGTGGACCGGATCTGGCCCATGGGGGTACTTAGATCTGGCCCACGCGGCTACCCTGGAAACAGCGAGGGACCGGCTTGCAGTGTTACTGCCAGCGAAAACGGACCGTGGTAGAGCCACGTGCGGCCTTCCCAGGCTCTGCTTTCAGCCACAATGGCCTCCTGCAGCCCTCTGCCCAGTGAAAATGGAGCTCTGTTTTCACTGGCAAAGGGCTGCAGCAGGCCTTCATGGCTGAAAACGGAGCTCAGGAGCCCATTTTCACTGGCAGAGCTCTCGGGCCGCCACAGGCGACCCTGACATGATTGACGTCAAGCTGGCCATGCCCACTCTGGCTACTCCCTCCCCCAGCCCCCTTCCCCGCGAGGTCAAACAGAACCCTGATGCGCAGGGGTGAAATCCTACCGGTTCGTACCGGTTCTATAGAGTAGGTTGCAAGCAGCTGGTGACATCATAGAACCGGT
>JANHFT010002748.1:0-13949 GCA_032467955.1 Pseudoxenodon macrops | reverse complement strand
TATCATGTCTCCCCTGGTCCTTCTCTTCACTAGACTAGCCATGCCCAGTTCTTGTAACCATTCTTCATATGTTTTAGTCTCCAGTCCCCTTATCATCCTGGTTGCTTTCCTCTGCACTTCCTCTACAGTCTCAACATCTTTATTATAGTGTGGTGACCAAACCTGGATGCAGGTGTGGTCTTACTAAGGCTTTATTGAGTGGTATTAGTACCTCACTTGATCTTGATTGTATCCTTCTGTTAATGCAATTTAGGATTGTATTGGCTTTTTTGGCTACAGCTGCACACTGCTGGCCCATATTTAGTTGGTTGTCCGCTAAGACTCCAAGATTCCTCTCACAGTCACTGCTGTTAAGCCTAGTTTCACCCAGTTTATATGTGTACTTTTGATTTTTCTTACCTAATTGTAGGACTTTATTTTTCTCTACATTGAATTTCATTTTGTTAGATAGAGCCCAGTGTTCAAGTCTGTCAAGATTCATCTGGTTCAGAAGGTCCTCAAACTCATTTAGTTGGAACAGACAACATCTGAAGGAGGTTTTAGAAATGGACTAAGAGATAGAAACTACAGAAATGCTAAGGTCCAGTGAGTGAAAGAGTGGTCTATAAGAGAGCAAAATGGCATTACAATAATATTGTTGTGGATGTTGCAGGGCTGCTGCATATCAGTCCTTTAATCTCAATATTCCTTTTCCTCTTGTATTGTCCTTACATGAATGTGTCTTCACATCTTGCTTGTTGAATATATCCAATTGTTGATATTCTTGTAAGGTTTATCCATTTCTACATGACTGGAATAATATGTTTCTATAGTAGTTTGTAAGGGAAAAACAGCTAGGGGAAAATACAGTGTCAGAATGCTGTGACTGTCAAAACTCATGTGGTAAATGAAGCCAGAGAAAATGGGTTCTTGAAATACTGTCTTGACTCTTCAAATATCATAGAACATCATTGTCTTTTAATGACCCCATAATCCCTTACAGGATGGAGTCTGGGCAACTGAATGAAGCTGAGTGTTTATTGGCTCGATGCCCTTTCTGTTGCTAATGTGGAATTATATTCAGCAGATATAATTTCAATGTGCCTAGAGAGGGAAATATCTGCCTCTACTTAGGATCGAAGTCAAAGCCTCCTGATTGTGAGGCGAAAGCTCTAGGCCACCACAGGGGTGAAATTTAGCAGATTCTGGCGAATCGGTAGTGGAAATTGAGTAGTTCAGAGAACCGGCAAATACAAACCTCTGGCTAGCCCCAGAGTGGGGTGGGAATGGAGATTTTGCAATATCGTTCCCCTGCCACCTCACCACTCAAATATCATAGCCAAAAAATACACCTTATAAATGATGTTGTATTCCTAAAGAAAATTGAAACATTCTTTGAATTCCATTGATCTAATTCCTTACACTGGATTGCATACAGGCTTTTTTTTTAAATTGTCTCTTACTTTTACTGAAACATGTAGCTTAATAGTTGACCCAGCGGTTGATTTTGTCTTGGAATATCAATAAACAGGAATCTTGATTTGGCTTTTAATTTTAGGTACAAGAAGTTGACATAAAATCATTAATTGGAATTGATGTCTAGTTTAATTAATTCATTAGCCGTAAGGAAATATTGGAAGATCTGCCAAGTTGTAACTTTGTAGGACCATACTTAATTTTTGATAAAGCATTTCCCTGTCATTTCCCTGTCTTCATATTCTTTGCAAAAAAGAATTAAAGGTTCAAGTAGGGCTTCTTAATTCATCTCTTCTCCTCCTTTTCCTCCTTAAGTATACTTCATTCTTATAGAATTTTGTGACATAAAACTGGAATTTTAAAATTAGAATGAAGGAAGGACCAAGTAATTTAATGCCATCTATTGCTACTTAATAAGTAATTAAAACAAGTCTACAATCTATCAGAATGGGCTCCATTACAGAAAGACAATAAAAAAGACTAACTCAGTTGTGTCCATCCATCATAAAAATCTACTCAAAACAGGATCTATTTATGAAAAATTGCATCAAAGAGAATGTACATTTTCATATATTAGGGATATTTTTAAAAAAAAGAAAAGCATCAATCAAAAGGGTTACATTAAGTTTAACAAAGTGAACCATAAAATATATGCATGCATCAGGTCAAGTACTTAAAAGAGAGGAAACAGTAACATTTATTTTCAAAGACAGGTACAGTATGTTAGGAAAATTGCATTTAAAATGACATGAATTCAGGAAACTGAAAACAAGAAACAGGTGAAGTTCTTTAAAAAAAAAATTAAAATGATGAACCCAAATAAGGTTTCATTAATGAGGACTTTATGGAATGGATTTTTATCATGGTTCATACATCCCAATTTTAGAACATTCCTTATTTTGTTCCATCATTTGGAGTTTATTATTATTTAGTTTCATCAAAATCATGTGAGAAGGATTGCATCAGCTATTGTGAGTACAACGGCTTATATTTAGTGAAGGCCGGGCACGCTTTTATCTGTAAAAGATTATGGCTTATTACATTTTTATGGAAATTGCACTAGTCTGTGAAAACTCTGTACTGAGAACACCTGTAAAGTATGCTTTTCCCTTTCAAACTCTACTTAATTATATCCAGCATAAAGGTAGTTGACACTAATGTTAATTGCTGTAGTGGCAGCTATTTTCCTTTTGGTGCCCCAACAGAAGAACTCTTCGGGGCCTACAGCAGCCTGTAGCATTTAGGAGACCCTCTGACCTTGCTAGCTATTGGGATTCCTGTTTACCATTTGTCATTTGATCTAAGATTGTAAGCAAGCAGATGTCTCTTTTAGCCCACAGGCGTTTGCTCTGTCACAAGGGCAGCTGTTGCTGTGATAAAGGTTCAGAAAATCCTGGTGACAGTGGCTGCAATGATGATAATGTACTTTGGAGTCTCCTCAGATCAAACCTTTGAAGCAGTAAACCTGGGCCTGTGGTATTACTGGTTAAGTGTGTGCTTGCTTTTTATTAGGCAACCTTTTCGTGCTGATGGGGATGGGTAATTTTTGATACACTATTCTAGTTAGTCCATAATAGTATATCATCACTATTTACTTCTCTTTAAGTAAATGAGATGCCTTCCTTTCTAGTTGTAAGAAGGCAGCTAGCTGGAGTATAATAAAACTCAGCAGGTCAGTTGAGTGGAAAAGTTAAAATCTTCCTCCTCAGTAGTGTGGCTGATTTTAACTTTAAAACAAACAAACAAACCAAAAGCATTAAGAGCCACACAGGAAAAACAAGGTGGGGTTGAATTTGGCATCCTTAGCAGTACAGAAGATTTGCCACCCTGCAAAGGAATGTCTTCTGCCTGGGATTAAAAGCTGTTTCCTCAGCCACCAACTCTACAAAAGCTTTTTCTATGAAGCTGGCAAGAAGGTGCCTGAATGAATCTGGCCTGGCTTGTAAAATCCAAAGGAAAAAACTGAGAGGCAGGCAGGCAGGCAAGCGTACTAAAACACTTCCTGTGAGTTTGAAAGACTACCAGTACCTCACAACAGCAGCTGATAAATGGGGTCTCTTTGTGAGGAAAATGAGTAGTTTCTAAAAGTGAGAAAAAAAGAGAGAGAGAGAGAGAAGAAAGAAAGAAAGAAAGAAAGAAAGACAGAAAGACAGACAGACAGAGACAGAAAGAAAGAAAGAAAGATTATTTGGGAGTGGGAGTAGAAAAACATTGCTCTAAGCTGTACTTTAGTCATTTGAAATTGCTGCAAGAAAAGTGTTTTTTTTCCATTTATCAGCTTATTTCCTTTGTTCTCTGAGTTCTTTTCTCTCCTCCTTTTTCCTTTTCTCTCTTTTTTTGCATGTCTGATATACTTATGGTTCATTATAGGTCTGTAAGGGGGTGTGCATAAGCGCACCAACGTGCCTACTGTCCCTGTCCTAATGTCCCCATGTCTTCATAACTATCTCATGTACTCATAGCCATGTTTATACATTTCATGTATTCACAATCATGTTTATACTTTTTCTGTAATCTTATATATGATAAATTAATTAATTAATTAATTAATTACAGAAATTAATGAACAGAGAAAGGAGCATATGCAGAGCTTCTGGAATTCTCTCCAACCCTCTACCAGCAATGGCCAAGGAAGGCAGCTACATTTCTTTTTCCTGTATAGCAGAATAGCATGTTACATCTTGAATATGGGTACTTGTGCTCTTGTCTTGTGTTACATCTTTGCATAATTGTCTATATATGTGTGCTAAGAAGCAGAAGATAGACTGTTTCATGTGACTAGAAATGAGAAACTCAGGATGGTGGAATTCGCAACTTTCTGATCCAATAGTCTCTCAGAGTTACTTCAATAGTGTGATGGGTGACATATAAATTTAATAAACAAATAACATTTTCTTCCCCATAGAGATACACTGGCAGGTTTTATTCTGAGTTGTTTTTCTATATAGTTCTTGGTTGGATCCAGCAATATTTAGCCTCAGTCCTTCATTTGCTGGCCCATCTCCACACATCACCTGTTATCCCACTATGTTTTGTTTCTCTTGTGAATAAATTGCTTACTTATAAAGATTGGGCTGTCATAGTAAATTCCCCTTCATAGAGGCAAAGACTGAATTAACTCAATTCTCACTCAGAAACTAATGTATCTAGCTAGATTCCAGAAAGCTTTAAGAGATGGTTTTCTTGAACCTAATAGATAACCCAATTGGATAGCACTGTGAAATAACCAAATCTTCCTCTTATTTCTTTTAAATCTTTAAAAATTGTATATATACTGCTTTATATTTTAACATTTTGTTGTACTTTTTATTTAAGGTTTTTTATTTAATGTTCAGGGATAAACACGGTTTTATGTTCAAGCCTAATACCACATGGAATATAGAATAGTTATGGTGGAAGGAGAGCTGTATTAATCTATAATAGGCAAAAAATCAGAATGAGTCTGGTAGCATTTCTTTAAAGTGTATAGGCATTAGTAAAAGGTAAAAGATTTATACAATCTGAAGAGAAACCACAGTAAAGTTTCTTTATTTCAAAAAAGCTGTTTGAGATCTGTAGTGAGGTGTCCAAGGAGATTTAAATGTTCTGATACTGTACGACTTTATCCTTGTTTTGAGTAGATATCAAATTTGCATCCATAACTTTTGTTTTCTTTTTGCAAAGTTCGGCCTATTTGTCCTAGGTAGAATTGAGAGGAGCATTGAGTCATACTTTTTCCTAATAAGAAAACCAGTCTGACTTTCATCTAAATGCATGTCTGCTCCAGAATTATACAGTTGCAGAAGTTACTCGGGTCTGACTGATCAGGAATCATTTCCCTGTCTTCATATTCTTTGCAAAAAAGAATGAAAGGTTCAAGTTGTAATCAGATTTATGGGTTATTAAGATGTGAAAATGCATAATTATATCAAATCTTTCTCAGTTATATCTAACCAAGTCCAATAAGGATGTAATCTCATTAGACTCAGATTTACTCTGTGCTATATTTCTAATATTTGTAAAACATTGTTGCCTGGTGATTAAGAGAATGGCATAAAGACATTAAAAATCTGCAAGTAGACAGTTCACTACTATATGAACAGCATGAGTACTTGAGGGGAAAAATGTATCCAAGAAATTATATGATCCTGTCTCTGCAGGAAATACAAGGTAGAGTACTTAGCATCGATTCCACATCCATTACAATTATACAAAACTGACATAGAATCATATGTGTCCGATAATGCGAAATAGATATTTGATAACACCAAATGTAAGAGACATCCAAAAACATATAAATAGAAAGGCTTAATGGAATAACATCTTGAAAAAACAGATTAAACAACACGAGCAAGATTGCTTTATGTCATTCCTTACCATTAAAATGATAGGACTGCAAGAAAAAAAGAAAGGAGAGAAAAAACAATTCACAGCAGATGGCAAGTCTTCTAAGCAAATTAATGGATCATACATCCTTGAAAAATAAAGCACTGGATTATTTGACATGCTCTGTAATTACATTGGACATTTTGCTTTCAGTAAATTTTAAAGGACAAATTAACAATATGGGTCTTTCGCCTATGTTCTCAATGTATTTTTAAGCTTGTAATTTAAACGGTAAATTATATTAGTGCAGAAAGTTAGAAGATTTAATACAATTCAAATATTGTGATCATTTGACCTGGATTGTTATTAGACTTAAAATATTTTCCTCCTGAACATTTGATATATAATACCATACAAATAAATTTGCATACATTTCCAAAGAGTGACATGGGAATAAAAGATATGGAATGGCATAATCTAGATTTCAACTGTGATCTTCAAGTGTAATTATAACTAACTGAAGGTACACATAAAACAAATATAGCTTGAACTTTCAAAAGATAATCAAGCGTAGCATATAGTATTAAAAAACACTGACTAGAATAAACTCAGTATGATAATCTATCAAGCACAGAGCACAGAGATTGGGTATGTATTTGTTTGTTTAAAAATTCATATAGCCACCCATTTAATGGAAGTATCTTAATGAAAGTAAGTATCTTGGCTGGGATGAAATTAGGAGGCTGATAGGAAGAACCAGAATGAAATTTCCTAAATAGGACAAACTTTGTGTCAGGGTCCCAAGTAACATTCCAAGGCCAGCAGTTCCTCAAAGTTCCATTTTATTAGAGAATCTGAAAGCCCCTAGGTTTTCCCCAATCAAAGGAAAGTCAAAGTCCCTTCCCTTGCACCTATATGTCCATCACATAGTCCAATCAATCCACCGTCCCAACTGGAGATGTTCCCCAGTCACGCCTCTCCAGGTGCAGGCTAAACGTCCTTGACTCCCAGAGAAAATAATGTTGCTATGGCTATATATCTCCACCAACCCATGCAGCCCTTCCTCCCATTTTTCCATTTCACTAAGTGTGGCAGCCCTGAAGATCAAAAGAAAATCTGTCCTTCAAAGCTGACACTTTGCATGGTCTCAATTTTTTAACTTTCTGGTCTTGCTGTGAGTGATCACTCTTTCCACATTCACACAACCTCCTAGGCATGGTTGATATAAGCTGGGCACTTCATGCTGGGAAGCCAGACCTTGTAGACTGTTGTAAAAGCAGGACATGACAGAAATATTCCAATATCTAAGGGGCTGAAGAAGAGGATGTCAACCTATTCTTCAAAGCATCAGAAAGTAGGATAAGAAACAATGAATGGAAGCCAATCAATGACAGAAGCAACCTAGAACTATGGAGAAATTTCCTGATAGTGAGAACAAGTAATTAGTGGAACAGCTTGCCTCCAGAAGTTGTGGGTGCTCCACAGGAGTGGGTTCCGGATATTTTTGCTGAGCCAGTTCCTATGATGTCTCCGTGGACACCGCCATTTTGGATTTTGCTTATGTGCAGAAGCTATTTTTTATTGCTGCGCATGTGTGCGAGGTGCAACCCTGAGCAAACCAACAGCAAAACGATCCACAACCCACCCCTGCATCACAGCCCCCAATGAACCAGGCAGAATTGCTGAGATATTCAAGAGAACAAACAGAATCAGATTCCCCAGTGTACACCCTCCACCCTTATGGTCACAACATTCTCAGTCCTATATCACAGCCTGAGTAGAAAGATATTATCTTGGGGAAATGATATTAGAATTGCCTTCAGAAAAAAAATACTATTATTGAAGATAGTGATACTGTTCCTCTCCAGAGGAAGTATCTACATATTCATCCTAAAATTCACTTCTCCATTGTTTTATCTAAGAAAAAGGTAGTGTTTTTCCTTCCTCTTCTCCTCATTCAAAAGTGATCTTAAGACATTTATGTCATCTTAAATCCTTCTAAGATGAGTTGCCTTACAGTTAGCCTCATCCCATTCTCATTAACATAGCAACATATTCCTAAATCTTCAGTATATTGTTCCAATAACTTTCCTGACATTCAAATAACCCAGAGAATGATTCAGTCAACAGTTCATAGAGCTTAGATACTCTGCCCTTTCACTCTATAGATTTAGGACTTGAAAGATTTATCTATTCCAATTACTCTTTCATATCAGCTATTGATATATGCTATTTCCTATGACTAATGCTTCAAAAACAAGGTAATAAACTGTAGAAATAGATATCCCAAAAATAATTTTACTTCTTTCTCATTTTATTTGCCACCAAAAGATGTAGTATTTTCCATACAAAGTTAACTTAGATTTGGGTGGTTTTGCTTTCTAATTTCAACAAGTGTACTGAAATAAAATTAATCACCATACAAAATAATAAGACTGATGGCCCATGAAATCTATTCTGAAGTTTAAATACCGGTGGTATTTACAAATTCCAGGGAAACAGTCAAATAACAGAAAATATCAGTATAAACAGTATGACTCATTTGATACTTGTTCTGTCCTCTTGGATATATTGAAAAAGAATTAGATGCAGCTTACAACAAAAGAAGAATATGTTTCTTAATGATATTTGAGTAAGCTTCTCAAGGGTATCAATGAAAAAAAATGCTCAACCCCTAGAACAGTGATGGCGAATTAGTTACGCATAGCCATATCTAAGGGCATACAAGGCGTTGCCCTCTGTCAGCTCCAGTGTGCATGCGTGCACTGGCCAGCTGATTGTTGGCCTTCTGGAGGGCAGGGAGGAGGCCGTTTTCATCCTCCCCAGGCTTCCTGAAATGGCACAACCCAAAAATGGCACAACGGGCCAACCAGAAGATCTGGGGCTTCAGTAAGGCCTGCGCGCATGTGTGGGAGGGCAGCAGTGGGGCAGTGCATGGATGCTCAGGAGAGTGCATTGCATTATGGGTGTGGGCATGCGTGCTCATGACCCCCCCATGCTCCCCCTCCCCACATTTGGCACACGATGGCAAAAAGGTTAGCCATCACTGCCCTAGAAGAATGCATCTTCACCTACCAGGACAATGGGCTGTGTGAATCATCTAGATCAGTCATTATTCTGATAGTTGCAATACCAAAAAGTGTGTATCTTGCATATTGTGATGCATATGCTTAGTTCACTAAAGCTTTGCAAAGCATTTGAACAAGATGCTTTACACTGTAGCTTCAAACAATTGAGGCAGTGGCTTCAAAAGCTATTCCCATCTGCCTCTGGATTCAGGTGAATGCATAACCAATTCACTTTGTTTTGCAAAAGCACCTGGAAAAATCTTCTAAAACAGACATGGGAGCCTTGCCAAAGAAGCAACCATGTTAACAAACATACAAAGAGAGGTGTTTTATTCACCATCCTCACTCCCCGTTCTGAAACACATTGCTTGAATGTTTTCCACAGCCCTAATATAATACTACTTGTATGCTTTCTTTTTCTGCTGGCATGGAAGACATGAATTCATTGTAGTGATAAAAAATTTTTGCATGTAGGTCTGTGTTTCCTGCATTTCTAGGTTGGGCCAGAAGAATTAATTTTGAAACCCAATGAAACCAACTAGAGTAGAGTATTTTGGATTGAAGAGTGTTTTAAAAGCCTTGAGTAGAATGCTGAGTTCAAATCCAAAACTTCAATAAAATCAGTTCAATGTAGTTGATGTATTCAATATTTTCTCTTTCTGACACATTAAAATTGCAATTGGGTGACCACTTTTAGAGACCCTCTGGGGCTGCACTTAAGACTTTAAAGGGAGGACAAGGAGTCCTAGGCAGAAATTACAAATTGCACGCTTGGGGTAGAAAATATTCAGTAGACAGTCCATTGCTCTGATTTAATATAAGGCAGCTTCTTATGATCTCTCTTTTTTCTCCTTTTTTTCTTTGTCAGCTCACTTATCACATAATTGCTTTTTATTCCTGCAATTGTATTTAGTCCTTGGCCTGTGTTAAATTATATTTGTAACTTTATAAATGAAGGTGAAATCATTATGACATATAACCTACTCCCTGAGAATTGTCTCTGTTTCATAGTTTATGGCTTTAATAAATGGCTTAATTCTACAAAGACTATTGTACAAAAAAAAGTTTGGGAGACTGAAAAAGGCATTATTCATAAATCTCAAAGACCCAGTTCTTGATCTACTTAGTCTTTTTCTGCAGCTCTCTCTTTTTTTTCCCCTCATGTATCTGTAAATGGAGAACTTGGAGAATGATGTAATTGCAATATAATTAAAATAATTTTGCCGCTTCCAGATGTTTTAAAAATATTTTGGAGTATACATTTTACTAGCTTTTCCTCTTGTTCTTTTTCAAACAGTGAATATTTCTGGCTTTTGAAACCAATATTTATTGGTCTTTGAAATGTTCCTGGCTGAACTTGAATGCAAGTTGCACTGCATAGGTCATTTGGTGCAACACTTCTGTTAATGCTTCTTTTCACTTGTTTGGCAGTCCTAATGGGTCATTTCTTTCCTTTTCATCCTTTTCTTCTTATTTCATTTATCCTAAATCTTTTCAATCCCCCTCTGATCCCTACAAAACTCAAGATCAAAATTAAGGGATTATGTACAATAATATGTATACCCAAATATAATTTCCTGGCAGCTATCTTATCAATATCCTATCTCCCTTATAGCTACTGATTTTCTTTTCACCTCACTTACCGGTACATGCTGCTTTGTTATTTTATATGGCACCTGAAATCACCCCAAGAGGACTGGCTGTGAATGGGTCTCTGTTGATTTTTGTAAATGAAAACTCAAGTGTAATATGAAAAGCATTTAGAATAGAGGCAGACTGACAGTGTCATGTATTACTTTACCTTAGTGTTCTTGAATTTTTAAAAGCAAAAGTGAATACTCAATAGAATGTAAGTGTTAAGATGCAATAAATGTTCTGCTGTAAGATGATGTATATGTTACAGATTAACGATATTTAACAATATGAGCAATGCATCTTGCTATGTCAGACAGTAATATTAGTATTAGTTACAAGAATCCAATATCTAACAGTCCCATTGCTAAAAATATCAATGAATCTACATTCTATTTAAAGGACACTTCCAAAAATTATTTGGGTAACGGTTAACATTTAAAATTAGCTACCTCAGAAATATCAGGTAAAACATATAACATGTTGATGTGAGGAACCGATCTTTCTCTTCTCATTTTTTTCAATTATTCATATGAAATGATAAGAAAAGATACGGGTGGAAAACAGTTTAAACTGGAAACATTTCTAAGAAAATTCTTATTGAAGACACGGATTATATCAGGGGTGTCAAACACAATTTCATTGAAGGCCGCATTAGGATTGTGTTTGACCTCAGGAGACCAGGGTGAGCGTGACCAAGGTGGTCACGGCCAGCTCGACATCACTTGTGCCGGGGGCACCTATGGTAGCCCAAATGCTCTGCTAGCGAAAATTGGCTCCCAAAAGTAGGCTCCTACAACAGCTTCCTGCAACCCTCTGCCAGTGAAAATTGAGCCCAGGAGGGCCATGTGGCCCATTTTTGCTGGCAGAGGTACCATGGACCAGTCCTTTGCTATTTCCACAGGGCACATCTAAGCACCCCTAGGCAAGATCTGGGTCCCGGGCCTTGAGTTTGACACCCTTGGATTATATTTTCAAGTGTATGAGATGCATGTGTGTGTTGTGTGATTGTGTTGTCTGTTTTCTTGTGTCTTTGAACACTGTTCTTTTGCTTTAGATTTATTGGATTTGGTCAGCAAAACACAATCTTGTATAAGGATAGCTCTTCCTTGAATCAAGCCCTATGGATGCTGTACAACAATGACAGTCCTAATTTAAATTCAAGTTGAACTTAATTAAATTAAGTTAAATTCAAAGTATGTTTTCATTAATGAGAAAATTCAAAAGATGAACCTTTGGTAAGACATTTTTGCCTGGTATTATAGCATTTATTACTGTCATAAGCAGAATTTATCAAAAATATTGATATATTTATCAAAAATGTTTTTTAAAGAATTATTTCTCTATTATGTCCTATCAATTTAATATTTCTACACCATGTAAATCAATAGTTAACCACATCAATCCATTTATTGCAAGGGTTTAGAAGTCAACATTGTACATCAATTATAAAATGTAATAGTTATATCATTCCTAACAGCCATTATCTTGAATTCTGTTTCAAAATAAATACTGCGCAGCTTTGCATACCCTATCTCATTGCTACATTTAAAAAAAGACTTCTATGGCACCCTTTAATGACATAGTGTAAATGATTATCAAACCTAATTCACAATAATGATTTATTTCATGAATATTAATATAACCTTATTTAATTTTCTATAGCTGACCTCTGAATTTAATGCATTCAGTCTACAATATTAGTCATTACTACTGTGACACTGTTATTTCTTGTTCTAATTGTCTAATATTTAAAATACTCCACAATATATTAGTTTTATAAAGGCACTGATAGAGGTTTTTATCCTTTCTGAAAGTGTCTCACTGCAACCAATTATTTTGGAATAAATTGCTGCAGTTAAACCAAGAAATAGAGGGACACTTAAAATAGCTTTGAAATGATAAAATACTTCCATGGATCATAGATTCCTAATTTCTTTTCTCTCCTATGTTTTAGCTTACTACATTATATTTAGTAATTATTTGTACTCTTGGGTTCTTGGAATAACAGAAGAAGAAAAATGAGCTAAATAAACACTGATTGACTCTGGAATATCATTTTCTGGGCTTTTCATAAATTCACCCACTAATTTTGTACATACAGGCATAATTTCATAGAATCAACAAAGGAAACAGATAAAAAATATCAGCTCTGCTCCTGCTGCCTTGACAAAAATAATGCTACTCAAAATTATACTTCTCAATTAGATCTTCCAAACAATCTCTTTCATCTCAAATAGGTTTCAGCCCTTATTATTTATAATATCAATAATAATCATAGTATGTATCACATTTACATCCAATTTTCTTCCAGGAGCTGAAGGCAATGGAAATAAGACTTTTTTCTTGCAACATTATCATCATAACAGACCTGCAAGGTATATTAGGCTGAAAAATAATAAATGATTATCCTGAGTAGGGATTTAAACCTGACCATTACACTATTCATCAACTCACACTTGCTAATTTAGGTGGCTTGGTCATAATGGTCTTTTTGTTTGTAATCTTTTAGGTAAGGAGTGTTCAACCATGGCAACTTTAAGACTTGTGGACCACATGGGAGTTGAAGTCCACAGGTCTTAAAGTTGCCATGATTGGATCCTCTGCTTTAGGTGATGGGACTTGGTCTTTTTCTTTGTATTGTCCTTATAATTGAGCATATTCGATTTGTTAAGGGTAATTTATCCTGCTCCATCTTTTACCACCCTAAGGACTAAACATAACTGTGCTTTTATTTCATCCCTTTACGCTACTGGTCCTTACTGATAGAATGTAAACTAGCTTTCGGGTTTATATTATGATGCTTATCACAGTGATGGATCAGGAGAACCAGTAGTGGGGGCAGTGGGAGATTCCATCCACCCGCCTGGACATCTCTGTGCATGTGCAGAAGCGTAACACATGCACGCGCACTCCCAATAGCAAACCAGTAACGAAGGGAATTGAAACCCACTACTGGCTTATAATCACTCTTGTACTATTTTATGCTACTGATGAATAAGGAGTAAAAATAAGAGTGTGATTTTGCTTTCTCAATTCACAGAGAAATTTGTATAAAATGATAGTGGTTATAAAGCAATTGAACTCTATTTGTTAATTTCATTGTCAAAACGACTGTCTGTAACCAGAGACACATCTCATCCTTGGTGTGCTTGTATTTTGACATCTCACATAATCAAGTAAATTGCAATATTTGCATTATGTCATCACAAGCCATATTTTATCAATAGCCCATTTGGAATGTTGTGCTATTTTAGGGCAAGAGTGAGAGTCGGAGGAATCCAGAAAACAGGTGAGAAAACACATGTACCTTGAATCATCCTCCCTGTTATGCAGGGGGGGGGAGAGAGATGGAGGGAGAAAGAGACAGAGGGAGAGGGAGGGAGAGATGGAGAGTGGGGGGAGAGAGAGGTACCGGATTTTTAAAGAACTTCTATGAAAAGTGAACTAATGTAAGTGCCATGTAAACTGGTCAACCCCAACAGATTT
>JANHFT010002746.1:80197-95425 GCA_032467955.1 Pseudoxenodon macrops | reverse complement strand
CAGTGGAACAACTTGCCTCCAGAAGTTGTGAATGCTCCAACACTGGACATTTTAAAGAAGATGTTGGATAACCATTTGCCTGAAGTGATGTAGAGTTTCCTGCCTAAGCAGGGGGTTGGAATAGAAGACTTCCAAGGTCCCTTCCAACTCTGTAATTCTATTCTGTTCTCGTTACTAAGGCAACTGGCCCTTAATTGGGATTTGGAAATTCATGCAAGGCCTATCTTAGGCCTTGTAAGCCCTTCTGGGAGTCTGCACAAGACCATGCAGATGCCTCATGAGGTTTCTGGAAGCTGCTAGAAAGCTTCAGGAAGGGCCAGAAGCAAGAGGAAGACAGCAAAGGTCAGTTGGGGTTGGCTTGGGGCCACAGGGATTAATATTGAGATACAGGATTGCCAAACTAGCAAATATGGGAATGATTGGGGGGGCTGTGTTTGAAAATGTGAGCAAGCAGCCAAGTGCCCAAAATTTGATCATGTGATCATGGGGATGTAACTTTGAGGATCAGCTATAATTATTATTGGTTCATCACCATCATAACTTTGAACTGATGTAAAATTATCCTTAAGAAAGGACAATCTTAAAAAAAACCTTTTATATTGCATATTAGTAGCTTGCCTATATATATTAATAAAATCAAAAGCAGTGATCATGAAAAAAGGCAGATCTGGATTTGAAAATCAACTTCTGCAAAATCAGAAAAACAAAATAAAAAAGGTGCTTAAATGAAAAAAAAATTGTATTCCAGGAAATGATAGTCAAATATTATATAACACATTTCTCTACATCTATTATAATAATTGTTATTAATATTATATATACCAATGAGAAAGGGGAAAAAGAAACTTTATAGGAGAGACAAGTTCTAATCAACAGCAATTTAGAAAAGAAGGGTTGGGAAAAATACGTAGAAAAAGGGATGCAAACAAAGCACAGTTTTGAATTATTTGTAATACTTCCCTGGACCCTAAAGCCATACAACAGAATATACAAATGTGCAATACAGAGCCAGAGATAAACTAAAATTTAGCAGTCTGGATGCAAAAGGGAATAACAGGAAAACAGAAAGAAAGATAGTAATAATTGCCTTCCTTCAACAGAACTTTAAGGTGAGATTCTTTCTAATTTTCATAGGATTATTTTTTTATTATTAGCTTATAATATAAAATACAAAAGAAAATAGTAGGAAAATAAGGGAGGAAAAGGGGAAGGGGATGGGGGGGGAAAGAAAGAAAAGGCATTGTCTTCTAATTAATTGAATAAGATAATTGCATCAAACCTCAGCTTTTTTTTTTTACAGTACATAGTACTATAAACTAGACATTTCCATAACAACATGCCTATCTAATCGGTAAAACCCAAAATCAAAGTTTCATTTCCACCACCACCACCACTACTTCAAGCACAATCTCCAGGAGTGGTTTCCAAGTAGAAACAAAAGTAATCACTGTTTTTTCTTTTCTTTAATCAAAGCAGTCAATTTAGCTACCACTGCTAACTTCATTAACATTTGCAGCCTAGTTTTCATAGATTCTGAAATAATTTCAACAATTTTAAAGCAGAAATGGATGGACCTTTTTTGGGTCATTGTTGAAATGAAACATTGTTTCATTGTTCATTCTTCACTTAAATCACAGAAAAGCTGAATATGATACCTTTTGTCACCCCTTTCAGTTTCATCATCAGATTTTCTATTAATTTCATTCCTAAGGAACCATGCAATGAACAACTGGACTTGCAAACAAAAAAGAACAGCTTGAATCTCACAAGCCCTCTCAATATTTAGCTGAAAGCCTTTAGCCAGCCCCAATACTTTTTGAATTAACACTTCCATAAAGTAAACCAGCTGGTCTTCCTAGGTTTCTAATGATATGTACATTATCCTGTGAAATTGGAGAATCATATATCATTATTTTATGTTGGAGAATCTGAGTAGGCTTTAGTCACTTAATTATCTATGCAACAATTTATTACTTAGGATCTTCCAACTTAAATATTCTATTTTGTGCCATATCCAATTTGGAACAATTTGGAAGTATTTACAGTAGATCTGATTTGGTTTGATTTGAATTGGAGATTCAAGGCTTGAAGAAAGCTTATTCAGTCTAAGTTTGTATTCGAGCTTTGATGGCAATCTGATTTGATTCAGGACATTTTAGCATTTGATGTGAAAGAGGATTTGCTCTAGGCTATTATAGAGAATCTTCAAAACACAGCTGCTTCAGTTCTGGGATGAATGGGATGAAAATAGCAGAAATGGTAGGTGTTTTAGGGAACTTTCACCCTGCCAAATATATCCCGGATACCTGTAAGGATTTTACCACAATTAAATTCTGAACTATCTTCAGAGTAGCATTTTTGGGGAAGAGATAGCAAACAGAAAAGGAAAAGAGAAAGGACAGTGCAAAACATCTCCAAATAGTTTAGAAAAAGGCCAGAAGTATCAGTAGTTAGCAGGAAGTATCCTACACCAATTCAAGAATACAAACTTTCAAAAGCATTTTCAAAGTAAGTCTAATCTGTTTCCTTCTTGGGGCTGCTTCCGGTTTCTGCTTTGTTGTCTCTAATCAAGGAGGAGCAGGAGATGAAATGACAGTTGGCAAGTTGAGAATGGCACGCACTTCACTGATTAAATTGGGATATCCAGCTGGGCATGACACATGGCAATCTTCTGGACAAGACTTGTGTATGACCTCAATGAATTCTTCACCGCAAACTCTCTTACTTATATCCGTATCATCTTCAGATTGAAACTAATATAGTTGGAAGGTCTATTTATTGTGTACCATTTGTTAAGCATAATTTGTCACCATGAGAGACCAATAAGGCAAATTTCTTTCCTTAGGTGGAAGCATTGCAGAATCAAAAACCCCACTGATATCTAAGCATAAAACAGGCTCAACCAGGGTCCTGCATCTTTTAGGCCAGGGGTGTCAAACTCATGTCATCACAGCAGTGTCATGTGACATATTGGGACTTTTTTCTTCCTTTGCTAAACCAGTCTTGATCAGCACGTGACACATCCAGCCCACAGGCTGGGAGTTTGACAGCCCTGTTCTAGGCTATCTGACTGACTGACTGACTTGACTGACTGACTGACTGACTTGACTGACTGACTGATTTACTTAGTATCCCACCTGTATTATTTTTACAAATAATTCAAGGCAGCGAACATATCAATATACCTTCCTCCTCCTATTTTCCCCACAACAATTCTGTGAAGTGAGTTCCTGATGTTTTACTAATACTATTCAGACCAGAGATACTTTCTGGTTTTTAAATCCCTTCTACTATGGTGGTATAGCAATCTTCAGGCAGTAAATATGTCAGGGAGAAATTAAACAGAAATTTTAGCATCATTCAAGTATTTCTATATAAACAGCACCATTCCAAGCATTTGGCATTCAGAAATATGAAATATGGCAATTAGAAAATAAACCTTTAAGTCCCAAGAATAGTATTAAGTTCCAGGTTTGGTAGCCAGGTGGCCAGCTCAAAATCCCCTGTGGCTGGAGGGAAGCTTGATGTAGGTTGGAGGGGAAGAAGCAGCTAAGCTGTGATGTTCAACTAAAGAGAGTTGAACATGTGGCCAAATTGCACAGAATTCAATGAAGCCTATCTAGCTTGAGGCCCCAAAAATGGATCTTTTATCCCTCCAAATAAAGGCTGCAGCTGATAGTCATTATCGCCCTTGATTTGACTTTCCTTCACTCAAAACTGGATCAAGCAGCCATCCATCTCCTTCATAGGGAACTGGTATAATTTTTTCATTAGAATTTTCCAGATAGAAGAGTTGGGGTTTCAGGGACTGAGCTAAAGGCCATAGCAGATTCCCATTCAGTATTTGTCTCCAGGCTGTTTCTTTGGCTGCTTATCTCTTCCTTGAAAAATATGCATACATTCTGCATACTTCCTGTCCAGGGGTGGGTTGTGAATATTTTTGCTGCTGGTTCTCTCAAGGCCACGCTGTGTGTTCGCAGAAGCAAAATCCAAGATGGCGGTGCCCATGGAGACACTGATGGAACCAGCTCCGTGGCATCACTGTGGAATTACTACCGGTTATATAGAACCGGATAGAACCAGTAGGAACCCACCTTTGTTCCTGTCTTCTTTGAGAATAATAAAAGGGAATGTTCAAGAAGAAGCAGGATACTCAAGCAGAATGGCAAAATAAGATGTAAGTCACAGATATGAAAAAGCCAGAGAGAGAAAAGCTGCCATAGAGACACTGGATTTTTTAGTTGGCCACCCCACCTCCATTTTTAGACAATAGAATAGAATAGAATAGAATAGAATAGAATTCTTTATTGGCCAAGTGTGTTTGGACACACAAGGAATGTGTCTTTGGTGCATATGTTCTCAGTCTACATAAAGAAATATAAAATACATTCATCAAGAATCATAAGATACAACACTTAGTGATATTCATAAGCAATCAAATCATACTAGCAAACAAATAAAACAATATAAATTGTAAAGATGCAAATAACATGGCTATGGTCATAAGTGGGAAGAGATATGTACTAGGAAGGATGAGGAGAATAATAGTAGTACAGTCTTAGTAAATAATTTGACAGTGTTCTGGGAATTAGTTGTTTAGCAGAGGGGGGAAATGAACAGTCTGAGACGATTGCGGGTGATGGGAAAAATGTGCCTTCATCAATGATTCTTGGTGACTGTAAGGAAAAGAGAAATAACTGTGGTTGTGCCTAAGGATGGTTTAGAATTCCCAGTCTCTAGTCTAGAGTGTTACCTTAACCATAATAACAAACTGTCTTTAGAATGAAGGAGAGGAGTGTTTAAAATAATCTGCTTCAGGTGTCAAATATGCTAGGTATGCTACTGATTTATATTTTTTCTACTTATGCAATATTTAAAAGCATATTTAATCTGAAATACTTTTTTTTTATACTAGTGAGACTAATATTGTGATTCTAATTGTGTTGATAGGACATTCTATTAGCACAAAAGAGAGAGAAGTGAAGACATGAACCTGGTCATATTTTTAAAAAGTGAGAGCTGAGAAACTGAATAAAGCTTAAAGTAATGTTAGTCTTGTCCCCTAAAAGATATCTGGTAGGCAAAGGGTTTAATGAGATGATAAATGTTTCAATGGCTAGTTGTTCTCAATGGCAGACAGCCCATCACACCACTTATTCCCTTCCTGCCTCAGCATTCTCAATTTATGGAAGTAAAGTTGTATAATGTTATATACTATAAAATTCACAGGAATAGCTGAAAAGCCATTGAGTCTCTGCACTGCTTCAAACGCCTTTGAACTACTTTGCAGACACTCAGTTCATATTTTTTTTAACTTTGAAGTGGGCCTCCAACCTGACCTATAACATTCATGCAATGGATAATACAGTTGAAGCTTTGTTGAATCAGATTTCTATTCAAAACTTCACACAGTTCTAATTAACAGCATCTTTAATAGATTTTATACCCTCTCTTATCTTGACAAGAGCCATTGCATCTTTTCAGTAACTGTTGAAACTGCTCTGTAAATTGAGGGGGGGGAGATAGTGGCAGAACATTTTTGGGTGCTCCTCCTGAAAATAACAAACAATACTCAAAACACAAAATAATTGCCTGTATATGATTCCAGTAGCAGCTGTTAGCACAACATGTAGACTCTATCTCTGTCTGTCAACCAGTCAGTCAGTCAGTAATCTAGATGAAAACTGTAGAGGTGTCAAAGTCTGCAAATAGCCACCTCGTCTTCATCAGAAGATATTCTGTATGGTTTCATCAGTCTACTTAATAGTTCCTGTGATTACCATTTAAAAGCATTGTAATTAGCATTATCACAGATATATTTGTAGTAATCATTTATTGCAGTAAATTCTGAAAGATGTTGTGTTTTTAATAGACTTTAAAATTCATTTTGAGTAATTTCTTTAGGCCTCTCTTAACAGAGCAATAAAACGAATAATTTCAGGTAGCATTTACTGTTTTCAATTCAGTTGATGGGTGGGATGAGGTCTAGATAATATTAATAATTGCTGTACAATTTGTATGTATGTATATGATTTCTGTATTCTTTATTAGGCCCAGTTTTGAAGCTTAGTATTTCTGAAGCAGTTGAAAAAAAATGAACAATTGAATAACCTCCACACAGTGTTTTATTTAATATAATTAGTTTGTCATTGAAGATTTATAGGGTATTGTATTGTGAAGAAAAGATTCTTTGTTACTATAAGAGCCAGACTAGCTTGAAATGAAATACGCCAACAGAGAAATTTCTTTCTCAAACACTGTGAAATCTAGTTAAGGCATTTTTATTGCATAGGAACAATGAACACTATTAAGTTGTGATTTATACTTTTAACATAATTGCCCAGTAAAATAAATGGAAAGTATTACTCAATATAAGTAATGGGAATAGGAGTGGGCTGAATGGGCAAAATCTGTGTCTCAAACACTTTATCTGGAGTTACACACACACACACACACACACACACACACACACACACACACACACACCTGACTATGTGTGACTGACTATTGGTATGATCAAGCCAAACTAGCCTGTTCTTTTAACTTCTGCATGCCTAGGGGAATAGTTTGAACCAGCCAGGAGTGATAGATGAAATTTAGGAATTACAAATTGCAACAGAAAAGCAGAAACAAGGTAAAATATTTTCAGAATGTCATTGTCTATATAGAAGAATCCAACCTTTCACATTTACTTGTAAAATTGGTACAGAGATGCATCGCCCAAAGTAAAAACATACATCATGTATCTCTTTAAATTTTGTTTAAGTAACAAAAAGCACATTAAGCCTTTTATTTGAAATGTTATTTCATGTGCTGACATTTTCTATTGTATAATACTCTGTTGAGACAAAATACCAACATGTAAGCTAGTCCAGGAAAAAAACAGGTACTTCAATGCAACAACTGGGACCCATTGATGGAAAAAGATTTTCTTTCATGGATAAGAGCTGATATTCAATGTGGCTCAGGAGTCTTCAGCTACTATATTTGAGTTGCAAAAATCTAAATATTTTTGATAGATATACCACCAGATGACAATAAAGAATTAAGGTGCTTTCTGTATCCGTTTGCTGCCATATAATTGTCTGAATTTTTAACTTTTTAATTTTTAAATTTTTTATTTTTCAGATATAGTAGATATCTTCTTCCCAATACTGTGCAAATGATGGTGCAAAGTATTTAACTTCAGCCAAATTGTATTGACACCTGAGATTGAAAATCTCTTAGACATCTTTTCCAAATCTGGGCAATATAAAAAAAGATAATAATTGGTCATGACATAAAAATGTTTGAGACGTGCCAGCATAGGACTTCTTGGTTACTCATTAAAACAGCTAGATATTTTTTTCACGTTTTCTCGTAAGCCAGAGGAAGAGAGAAATAATGCTATTTTAAAAGGCACCCAAGTGTGCAAGCATAGTACTGTCTACAATTTCTTAAAGTAGTTGTATATTTCATCTGGTTGCCCCCTACAGTTACTGCTCAGCTCCTGAAAAAGACATGGCTGGGTTATAAGAAATGCCTTGTCTAAGGCGGGTTGGGTTTAAGAGAAACAGGAGCGGCAACTCAAGAATGTTGTTTTGTTGCTTTTACTTTCCTGTACATTGTAATCAAACTTTACATTCATAACAGCCCTGTGAAGCAAGTGAATATCTTTCTCAAAGACAACCATTATGCCTGATGGCAGTGGACACCTGGGAGGAAGTCTAAAATGATACAGAATCACTGAATTATAGAATGTAAGAATTGGAAAAGATGTTGGAGATTATATAGTCCAATGCCTGCCTGTTGCATAAAGACACAAGTACAGCATCCTTAACAGATGCTTAACCCAGCCTCTGTTTAAGCAACTTCAATATCCATGACCTCCTAAAGCTGCCTCACATTTACATATAGTCCATTTTCATACAGTCAGGAATTAATGTCAGAACTGGACCTTTCAAGTTTAGGGCTAACAGATCACAGCTCAGATGTGGAACGCTTCATCAATGAGACAATTTTAATCCCTGGAATTTCCAGTTCAAAGATTAGAAAGACAGCTGATTGGCTTAATACTCTCCTTTAGATCATAGTGCGAGGATTTCTCAAGAGATTTTCTGAGGTGAAAAATGTTGGAGTGAGATAAATTTCTTATGTTCTTTCTTTCTCCTAAGATGTTGGTTGTTTAATTTCTCTGCAAAAAGAACTACTTTTTTTTACCGGCAGGACATGTGATGCAATGTGCACCTGCAGCAGTCAAGGGGGAGTATTTTGCCAGCTCAGGATTGTCCCACAAACAGGCACAGATTAAGAGACTGTGCAGTCCCAAACTGGATTGGGAAGTGGGGAAGAGATTCACAGTAACCACACTCTGGAATTCCTCATGATATATACATTAGGGTTGACAGTTGTAGCTTTAGCTTGGCAAGATTCTGTCCATTAGGTGCAAGCAAATAAAGGGTTGGATTGTCTTATCGCTGAGCTTGGGGCTGACATCATATAACTGTTTTGCTCATTTGAGTTTCCCCTCACTGCCATCAGGTCTATTTTATTGATCAAGGGATTCTATCTCCATATGTGGCTACCTACATGCTTCTTGCTTCAAATGTAAAAAGGGGAAAAAAGATAATTATGCTCCAAAAATATGCTTCCAATCAAAAGGAAGGAATAGAATCCATTAGGTTATTTTAACAATGTATGGAGGTGTGAATTATACTGGTAGGTGGGATGCTTTAATAGCTGCAGGTGGTGAAATGAAATTTGAGGTATGAAAGGTTCCATTTCATTATCCATGATTTTTCTCAGTTCTCCCATCCTAGCTAATTATATCCAAAGGAATCGTACTGCTCATTCATGCCACTTCAGAGACATTCCTTTTTATTGCTACTTATTTCTGGATGTTTACAAGTTCAGGCTGAAAGCAAATCATATTGCATCCTCGCCAGTTTAGTGAATATGCTGGGGCCGACTATAAAAGTGATCCAACATTCTTAGATGAATTATTTAAAACATTAGGCTGGTTCTGCATAAATATTTACACAAATCGTTGTGGCAAGCAAATTGTCACAGGGTTATGTCTCACAAAGGTGTTACAAGTGACTATCCATGGAAATGCACAGAATGCAAGTGCAGAACAAGAGAAATAATTGGAATAAAGCATGTGACAACACAGAGAGATGAAATGTTTTCCTGAGTATGTTGAAACATCGAAGCTGAAATCAATCTGGAGAATGTAAGTCAGGAATGCTAATAATTGCCTTAGAAAATATAGTTAGGTACTCATGTGATTTAAATAGTCAAACAAAATCATGTTCATTATGCTTTTGTTGTTGTTATTCTAAAACTATTATTATACTGTAGAAATTGACAGTGGAACTGGAGCAGAAGTTGATAAATAGGAGATAATACACAGTAATGATTTGTAATTTGTTTAGGGAAAGTGAATTGTGATTGTGATGGTAGGTATTTAAGTTTCTCTCTTACTGCAGTTTTCAGTGGTTTAATGATATACTTGAAGAGTAATATAGCTTTTCCTATATACCTGAGTTGGCCAGCTGGTCTTGAGTCAGATGCTACTGACAAAAACATTTCATTTGGCTTTCTGTTGACTCTGCCACATGTCCAATTAGGGTAGGAATAGAAATCACAGATTTTTCAATTCTAAGAAAAAATAAATTGATGGGACAAAAATAGCCTTTGGATCCTTGATCACTATTGTCAAGTATAGTGTTCCCTGAAATAATACCCAAAACTTTTCACTTTGGCTATTATACAAGGTACATATACAGAATCAAGGAAGAACACATTATAAAGGAGTTGTCACAAAAAGTATAGACTTTAATCATTGCTGTAATTAAGAGATGTTCCTTTTACCTCAAACATAGCAATGAAGTTTAGAGATAAATCTTGGAGAAAGGGATTGGAACGGGATGAACTCCAAGAGATTAAAATTGGTACATGTAGTGGCAACTGTGGCACATAATACATTAAAGAAAGCTCTAATTATACACCAAGAAAGACGATCCTCCCCCATGTTAAATAAAAGTAATACATGCTTAATTTATAGTAATTATGGCCCTGGACTAGAAACCAGAATACTGAGTTTTAGTCCTGATTTAGGCATTCAAGTCAACTGGGTCAATCACAAATTTTTGTGTGCCTAACCTACCTTACAGGGTTGTTGTTGTTGTTGGAATAGTAGGTAGGAGCACTATGTATGCTATCTTGGGTTGTACAGATTGAATGTGAGTTACCAATCTAACAAATATATTTATATTTGGAAATCTTTCAGGAATGTTACTTCTCAGAACAAACTATTTGCCCAGCCTAGGAAGCACCATACCTAGCCAATTTTGAACAGTTAAGCAGGCCTTATTAGTAGAACTTATTAGGAGACCACAAGGAGATCTCTGAGCAAAGCAGTGACAAATACCCCTCATACTGTTGCCAAGAAAACTATGAGAGCACATCTGTATAATCACAATAAGTTGGCCTTTGCTCCAGAAAGTCTATATCTTTATTCCTTGTCTTGCCTATCTTGTCACATTTGTCTTTATACCTTCACAGTAGATGACAAATTAGGAAGATGACTGCATGGTAAGATGTAAATGGCAATAATGCAATAGTCATTCGTAGGGCAAGTTTTACAAGATTAAAAACAGAAATGCATACAGAAGATAGCTTAAAAAGATTCAAAAAGACAGAAAACATAAAATTAAAAATCTGTATTAGTAATGTTATAACTGCATTTCATGGTCCTCTAAATTGTGATATAGCCTGGGTGCTTAACTAATATACTCAAGGTAAGAAATGATGGCTTAACGTAATAGCTGAATTGAGCTTAATCATAAATGTGTGCAAGTGAAAGAGAGAAGTGGGTGTAAGAAATCTTGAAAGCCAACATTTTCTCCACTGAAGCAAAGCAAACATTTCAGGGTTCTTTTTTTTCTTTCCAATTGCCAGTTCCAATTTTCAGTGATGGAGGAGCATCATACAAAAAGACAACTCTTCAAACCTGCCACATTTGTTGTATGAATAAATGGCTCTATTGATTTCTTTTTAGAGGTGACTTTCCTTTGAACAAACCTTAGATAACATCAGAAGTTGAGACCAAACAAGATTTCTGAAATGGGGATGAAGGAGGCTTCATGCTGTGGACATGTAGCTAGTTGCAATCAAGTAACAATAAGACAAGTATGGGGCTTTTGGATTCTGTTCATAAATATGTGGCCATTTGGCAAAAAAAACAACCTCATAATTCAGGCAAAACCTCAATTTTAATCTGGATATCTCAGATTAAAATAATTGAAAATAACTTCAGCTGTGTGGTTGTACTTGGAGGAAAGTAATACATGAGGGATTTGCAGAAGAAAAAATGATAAACTATGGAATAAAGATCCTACAAAGGAGGAAGTACAGTGTAAATAGGTTTCCACTTGGGCAGTTGTACAGATACTTCATTTCTTCTCCTTATATCTCCTTGAGATCTGCTTTAGAGACTTGATTCCTCTGGAATCAATCTATATGACCAGCATTGTATCAACCAGTGACCAATTAGATGCATTCTGGAAGTTCATAAATCTGAATGAAAGCTGATATCTTTCACTGTTGCTTCTCATCAATCAGAATTGAAGGCATACTACCTTTGATTCAAGAGTTAATAAGCATCAGTAGCCTAATCCCCTGTAAACCTGATTAGACCTCTTTTAAAACTATCTAAACTTAGTACCAAGTTCCATAGTTCAACCAAGTAAATCCCTTTATTTCTGTTGGATCTGAATTCCCTGCATTTAATTTCAATGGATACATCAAAGTCGAACATTGTAACATGAGAAAAAAATAATTATGCCATCTACATATATGTATACACATACACCATGTGCACATGTACTTGTGTGTTGACAGACAGACAGACTGATTGAATTCAAGACTTGAACACCACACAATGGGGTGAGCTGCTATTACGTACCTCAGCCAACTTAGCAGTTCGAAATCATGTGAATAGATAAATAGGTACCACTTCAGTGGGAAGGTAACAGTGTTCCATGCACTTCGGCATATAATTCAAGATGGCCACATGACCACAGAAATGTTTTCATACAATGCTGCTCCCTTCACTAAGAAATGGAGATGAGCACAGCCACCAGGGTGACTCTCTCTCTCAGCCCAAGCCACCTCACCGGATTGTTATTGTGGAGAAAATAGGAGAAGGGAGGAGTATTATGCATAATATCTTATCCATCAGAAAAATAGCTGCAGATGGAGTGATGGATCTTTGAAAGATGCTGAGAATCCTGGATTAATGTAAATGAGTGAGTACATTCTTTAATACTCTTGTCATTTTGTAGGCATTTTTCCCAAGATAGCCTTGTTTGGGATTTGTTCTGTTCTTACAGATAAGCTTGCTAAAAATTGCCTAATGAATTCATCAGACCATTCCAATTTAGGTTTCCTCAAGATTTCATTTTTTCCATTTTCTTTTTCCTACTTGGCTACATAGAGCCAATATATCTGCTGTTTTTCAGGTGCCCTATTTTTCCCTTTCTATTCAACTTTATAACAACACACATTTTTTTGCTTATCCATTCTTCATACCTGTTCTAAAATACTTTCACTGTATTAAAACTGTCCTATAAATAATATGTGCATAATCAATAAATATAGTAGTTATGATACTGATGATCCATGAAGCAAACATGAATAGGATTGTATAGATAGTTTACCATATGCTCCCTTTCATACTGTTTAGCTATTAAAACCTTTTTTTAATGAGCATATTAGCAAACTTGGGAACAGATTATTAGCTTGCAGCTATTCTTCATAAATACTATAAATTAATATATGTGGGCTTACAAGGGGGTCCAAAGGCATTCCTAAAAATACAGATATCCTAGAGGATGATACTATACTTCTCTGCATGCCATATTCCCATTTCTTTATTTTGATTAAAAGTATCTTAAGAAACAATTAAAGTCATGTTTAACAGAGATTTTTGTAGGCACTAAGTTTTTGGAATAATTAGGAGACCGGTCATGATAAATAAATTGAGATGAATTCTACTAAAGTGATATTTTTTTTTAAAAAGGTTCTGCCATCATTTTAAAGTAACAAAGAAAGCACTTAAGAGTTCCTTCTAGTGGGATAAGGTTTGTTGGGTTGTTCTTTTCGTATTTTTTTCTTCCAAAGGATAGACATCATGCAAAGTCATCATTGCAAGTCTCTAATATTGGTTTCTTTCAGAAAGGCTAAAATGAACTCGAGCATACATCTATGCAGAAGTAAATATATATGTGTGTGCGTGCGTGTATATAAATATATTTCTGATAAATAAGTAAAGGGAGACTAGTATATATCTAGTTCAAGATATTTAGCTCTCATCAGCTAGCCATACCCTTCTGGGATTTGAACCTGGGCTGCTTTGCCTGTTAGGCAGTTGCTTTAACCTCTAAGCCACAGGCTCTCCTCTTTTATCAGCTGAACCAGGGGGGAGAATTAAGTGTTTTTCTCTGAGATCACCTGATATTTCAAATATGGGAGGCAGTATACTGATTACTTTTGCCTTTCAGCCCCACTCCAGTGGCCTCAGAGAGTCTCTCTCAATTTATCAGCAAAAAATATATATAGGATAAATGGTTTGTCGTGAATGCGACTGTCTGAGAATCCCTGGAGTGGGGCTGAAAAGCAAAAGGGAGCAGTATGCTCCCTCCCATATTTGGGATACCAGGTGATCTCAGAAAACACACACACACACACAAACACACACACACATATATATATAAGTGTACGTGTATATATGTGTGTGTGTGTGTATGGAACTAATATTTCTGTTCACATGCTTTTAACATTGAGTGCTTTGAACATTCTTCAATAACAGGAATCTTAAATGGAGATAAGACTGTCTTGCTGCAGCCATTTGTCAAAGCTATTTTTGGCCAAAGTTACAGTCTCCATTCTGGCATTTATGTCCAAAATGTGTCCAAAGTGGAGGGGAAAAACATATACTAAAATTGTACATTTTCCCCTTCCACTTTGGACACTTTTTATTACAAAATTATTACTTTTGTTCTCCTTCCAACGTTCAGCCTTCAGCCTATCATTTAATTTTAGACTGTGAAATATTTGACAGAGACTTTTATGGACAGTGGTTCTGTAGTGAGGCTACAACTAACTTCTTCAGAAGCACAGAAAAGGAAAACTGAATGACAGCTTTCTCAAAGTTAGTATAACTACCTATGCTTCATCAAGTCATTTCACCAAATCTGCACATTGGGCCTTTCAGAGGTTTCCCCCCAGCCTGTGTATGTCCTGCTCTCTCCAAGAAACCCTCTTAATCCCAGGGATAGATTTCAGATGGTTCTCACCTTTCCCATTTGGAAAGCCAGTGTGCAGTGGATCAGATATCACCTGGAAGGAACAGGGAGGCCTTAACTTTCCAAATGAAAGAAGAAAGCAAAAACCTCCAATAAGGCCAACAGAGTTGTGTGGTGTTTCTCAATCACCACAACTTGACAATTGTCCATGAATAAACTTCAGGTCCCAAAATTTCCCAAGACAGCGGAAGTCTACTCCATATTTTGGGTGAGGAAGTCTGGGAGTTGAAATTTACACATCTTAAAGTAGTGGATATTTAAACACTGGAATAGCCTAAAGTCTGGCTGGCTGCTTTCATGATCAGTTTTCCTTAAAAGTAGCCAGCATGAACAGTGAGAATAACTATGATATGGATTTTCTCTTGGTCATGGCCTGGGGTGGGGTGAGGTGAGGTGCTCCTCATAATATCCAAGCTAAGATCCAGGCCACTAATAGTTCTAAAGGAAAAAAGACAACATTGTCTTGATCCCTATGGATGTCAGGACTAGAGAGGTGAAGAAATCACAGGAATCTCAGACAGCTCTTCCAACAGTGCTACAACAGGTACTTTAGAATATCTTTGTCTCTAGGAGAAGGCGTGGCTTGCTGAGGCGAGACGACAATCTCTGGGTAGCTCCCGGAGATCGCCGAATCCCAGCCCAATCCAGGATCCGAAGCAGACCCTGAACTGTCCTGGAGGGACATTGAAGTATGGGGGCGCCTAACTGCACGAAGGGGGAAAATGGCAATTTCCCCTGAAGTGCAGACTGAGCCTCAACCCGGTGGCTGGGAAGCAATCCTGCCCAAGCCCAGGCAGTCACTTCCAACGAAGTGTTTGATGGTGATATCGTTTGTCAGAGGAGAAGATTAAAGAGATAGCAGGTGAGAAGGAATGGTGCA
>JANHFT010002746.1:35661-45704 GCA_032467955.1 Pseudoxenodon macrops | reverse complement strand
CTCTCTCTCTCTCTCTCTCTCTCTCTCTCTCTCTCTCTCTCTCTCTCTCTCTCTCTCTCTCTCTCTCTCTTTCATCTAATTCAAGGTCTAATTCTAGCATTATCTGTAATTTGTGAATTCTCAGATGCAGTAAAATGATCTGATTCTTATTTATCAAACAATAATGTATATATAAAAACATTGTGATCCATCAGTTTCATGAGTGGATGAAAAGTTCAGGCATTTAAGGTGAAAATATAGCCTGATGCCACCTCAATTTTTATATAGTCATTTCATGGATTATATATTATAAAAGCTACAGGAAAAGGTTGCACAAGAACAGATGTCATGTCTCTTTGGAGATTCCCTCTCACCTCAACCAGTTTTGAGGGTAACTGCCTTAGCTCAGGGTCTCTAATCCACCCCACCCCACTAGAGGTGAAATCCAGCAGGTTCTGACAGGTTCTGGAGAACCGGTAGCGGAAATTTTCAATAGTTCAGAGAACCGGCAAATACTACATCTGGCTGGCCTTAGGAGTGGGGAGGGAATGGGGATTTTGCAGTATCCTCCCCTGCCACTCCCACAAAGCCACACCTACCAAGCCACACCACACCATGCCCACCAAGTCACGCCTACAGAACCGGTAATAAAAAAAATTGGATTTTACCACTGCACCCCACCTCTCGGTATGTGGAATGGAAGTGGAAAGACACATCATGGAGAAAGCCAATACAGGAGTCAGAAAATCAGAGCACCTCTTCCCTATTCCTGGTTTCCTCACCTTGTTTTAACAGTGGAGGATGGGGGAGTGATTGCAAAATGGGATAGAAAGGCAATTTCTTCAAATTCCTCTGAAGATTGGGCTGAATTAGGAAGATAATCTTGTCTCTATGACTTTGAGTGAGAGGAAGGAAGATCTAGGTGCTGGGATAAGTTGGCATCTCCAGTTAGCTTCACACTCACAATAAGTATCAAATCAATGGAGCATTCATTGCAAATCATACACACACACACACACACACACACACACACAAGAATAACAGAGTTGAAAGGTACCTTGGAGGTCTTCTAGTCCAACCCTCTGCCTAGGCAGGAAACTCCTTCAACCATTGCCTTCAACTATTGGGAAACTGCCTGTACCACAGTTTTACAGAAATTCTGCAAATTTGTCTTTCTGGTATTTCATCTGGTATTATTTGTTTCAGCTTCTCAAGTGCTATGCAACCTCATGGTGTTTTGGGATTTCAGCTGGTCTGTACCAATCTCTGATCAACATTGCCTCTGCAGAGGGAAGGGACCATAATCACAGGCAACTGTTGCAGTCCTCTTCCTCTTCTCACTGTCTTTTCCCCTCCTCACATTAATATCTACTGAGGAAAAAAGCTACAGAAAACAAACACCTTGGTTGGAAAACATTTAATTATTTTACTTCTAAACAACACACACAGAAGGCTTTCCTAGGATCAAATCATTCACTTCTCTCCACTACTAGGAAAATACTCCAGGCAGTCCCTCCAACAGTTAAGTTTTATGAATGTGATACTTTTATATCTATTGAGAAAACTGGAGCATTCCATTCAGTATCCATTTACAGAAATCCAGGCCAGCCTATTCACAAACGAAATGCCTTCAGCCATAGCTTTCCCAGACTGGAGTTGATGGGATTAAGAATGTACATTCCATCACCAAAATTCTAAGGACGGGACATGACCTTTAGGACATATTAGGATTAACCCACCACCATTGAAAGAGTAAAAGACACAAGACTCACTACAGTGCACAACCCCCTGGAGCATCTCAATTACAAAACCCCTGAATCCTATAACAATCCATTCATTCACCCAAACAATGGGTCAGCCAACCCAGAAACATGCTGCTGTTACTGAAGTTTCTGGAAAGCCAAATAAACAGAGACCTAATTTCCTTGCAGCCAGCCTCCATTTTATTTCCAGCATTTTTTTCTCCTGGCTTGGAACCGGACTGGATTTTTCTTCCTACAATATGGTATATCTATTTAGTTACATTCCTATGAACAGAATTTTTAGAATACTTACTTTTAAGAGTATTTCTTGATTAAATCTATTAAATAATAAGGTACAAATTAATAGGGGATAAGAAACGGGGAGAAAGAAATAAAAGAAAAAGCAAAAAGTGCAGGAAAAGGGAAAAATAGTTAAGGAAAAATAGAAAAGAAGGGGAAAAATGGCTTCCAATATTTTTCATAGCAGTTATGAGTACAAATATATTTTGACATTTGATCTTTCCATGTAAAGTTACATCATATTACTCTTTCAATAATCTAGCATATCTAATAATACAATAAATCACAATTTCATTGTTTTTTCATGTTTACCCAAAAAGTCCATAAGAGGCTTCTAATCAGTGATAAATGCAGATAATGTCTTTTATCTTATCAAATAAGTTAATTTATCAATTTCAGCAAAATCTGTCAACTTCACCAACCATTCCTCTATAGTGGCTACTGACGAATCACTTTTAGAGTATTTACTGAGCTTCTACAGTCAGCATTCAAGATCTTAACACTGCAAAATAGTTGTGTGTTGTTTTTTTCTTGAGCTGAACTTTTCTGAATTGGAAGATGCAGGTATTTTATTTGTTTAGAATCAGATAAATGTACTCACATTATACAGAATTTCCAAGCTACAGATAAGTATGGATCGTGTGTGCTTTTTTTCTATAGCTGAATTAATTCAGAGCTGCCCACATTTCAAGCTAGTATTATGAATGTGATTCCTTGTTCTAGGAACGAATAAAGCAAATACAATATACCATTCACATCTTTCAAAAGTTGTATCACACACATTGTCCCCTTGCTGTTATCTGTTATTAAAATCTTGGTTGTCTTTACCGTCTTTTTTTCTCTTTTGAAAAAACGGTTCTGTCCTTTCTTTTGGTTATAAAAAGTATCTAGCCTAGTCTGCCATGTCGTGTCTCTCAAAACAAATTCTGAGAATTTTTGAAGTGATGTTCAATGTCCTTTTTTTAGTTCTTTGTCACTGACAGCATTTGTCAGAAGATTTCCATCAAAAGGGCCTCCTGAAGATGGAAACTTTTAAAATCACCAGGTTACAGTATCAAAATAGAAAATGTAAAGAAAAGGTTTTCAAAGCACGTTTTCCATAACAAGTGCCAAGGTCAAAGGAGATTAATTGGTTCTTCCAATGTGAAAATAGAAAATAATGACAGCTTTGCTTAGTTCCTCACCCACAAGTAATGGAAAATAAAAAGAAATGTGGCAATAGTCAGTAAATGGTGCTGAACTTAAAAGCATACCAAGTAAGTATGTTTACAACACAGAAGTCAAAATTGTGAACTTTTCTAAGCAAATCAATTATCAGCTTCCCTCCTATCTATACAAACATAGCATAATATGTTCAGCAGAAAGCAAATTGTATCAAATTGCTGAGGGGGAGTTACCTTATCTTACACAAGACAGAATGAGAATTTCCTCACTTTTAACTAGCATTTGTTTCTTTGGAAAGAACTAGAAGTGGAATTGTTAAGTCTGTATCAATCAGTCCTTGTTTGATTTAAATTGGACATTCAAAGATACCAAGAGGAGAGACTATGTGTAGCTCAGGGCTGAACTGTGGGGTCCTTGGTGTTCTCTGAGCTTGGTGGCTTTCTTGAAGATGTTTCACTGCCCAACTAGATAACATCATAAATGCTAGAGGGGAATGGGATTTGCTCTTATTTTTGTACACTAGTGGCTTGCCCTGTTAGTGTTGGTAGAAATGTTCTCGATGATTACTTGATTAGGCTATTGTATACTGCTAGGTGGTTTGTCTGTATTGGTAGTTCCTTGATTGGAGTATTGCTTATTTGATTGTTGGTCTAGTGTTAATCTTGGTGTTAATCTCTATTCATATGGATGTAGGTTGATGATGAGCAAGTGTTTTGTCTTTTTGTTTCCTTTTTAAACTTTTTGATTGTTTCTTTTCAATGGTATGTAGAGGTTGTTTATCTCTATGTGTCTGTTGATGGCTGATTTGTCTGAATGCCCAGCCCCAAGAAATCCCTTGGCATTTTTGGAATTAGCTTGATCTAGATTGCTCACAGGTTTCCAGTTGAACTATGGTTGGGTCCATCCATGTGTTGTTAAATTAAGGAGTTTTCTTCTGATTGCTAGTTGACATCCATGGATGTGCTCTGCTAGTCTTCTGCCAGTTTATCCTACATAGTGACTGTTAAGCCCTTACACCGTATGTTGTAAAGGTGTCCTATTTTTATATTCTGGGACTGCTGGGTGTTTGGTTTCATTAGAATGTTTTGGAGGGCTTTAGTTGATTTGTGTACTATGGTGATGCCATGTGGTTGTAATAATCTGTTGGTGGTTTCTGAGATGTTTTTGTTGTATGGCACTGTTATCCTTTCTGCAACTTGTGTTAGTTGTACTATAGTAGGTTAAGTGTCAAGGCGCTTTTTGATAAAGTTATGTCGGTATCTATTTTGTTGGAAGACATTGTATAGATACACTGATTCATTTTTCCAATGTTCAGGATTACTGCAGGAAGTTTGTGCTTGTTTAAATAGTGTTCTTACACAGTTTCTCTTGTAGGAAGTTGGGTTGTTACTTTGGTGGAATAGTTTTATGATAGTCTTGTGTTTCTAACTTGCCATTGCTGCCTTTGATGCTGCTGATATCTAGGAAGGGGAGTGTGTTATTTTTTTCTCTGGTGAATTTTATTCTTTTGAAGATGTCATTGATAGTTTCATATGTTTTCTTTAGTCAGTCTTATTTTTCTACGGGCTCAAAATCCACACATTCTGTGAGTTTATAATTTGCAATTCAAAGGCAAACCAATCCAGCTCAAGTCACTTAAAATATTTAGATTTTATTTTTTTAAAAGATTCATCCATTGAATATAATTGGGAAGCATCTAAATACTTATAGTGGTTCACATCTGGGCTGAATGGGATAAAAATTGCTGTTTTGATAAATCCTTTCAGGACAGTAACTCTGCCTGGTTTTAAAAGTTCCATTAAAATAGAAGTTTGAAATAATCTTCTGGCATTTCTTCATCTATGTCTTTGTTATACATCACGCTTGTCAAACTCGCCACATCATGTTGCCATCACATGATGTATCACGTCATTTTTTTTCCTTCGCAGAGCTGGGGTGGGCGTGGCTTGCATGTGACACATCCGGCCCATGGGCTGCCAGTTTGACACCCCTGTTATACAGCCATATTTTCTCAGCAGAATACTGATGGTGAAAAGCACGATGTATAGAATAGAACAAAAAAATGTTACCCAATAAATAACATATTAAAATGAAACAAAAACAAAAACAGCCTTCTTCCAATATTGATTTAGTGGCTTAGTAATTTTGGCTCCACCAGGGAAGAACCATCACATCACTGGTGGGGTGTCATGCTGGGCAGGAACATTTGCAAAGCTTGGTCTCTTTCGACAAGTCTGAGAAAAATAATCATTGACTTTCCCTTCTGGTGATGTAGCTTTGCTGCTTCTGATGATTTGGTTTTGTGCACTGCCAGGAGAGTTGACATAACTACTAAGTAAGATTAACTTCTCCTAAGTAGAACTCTCTCGTAATTGGCAAGTTTCAGCTGTGCTGGGCTCGCTGGCAAGACTCATGTTATTTAGTTAGCAGAGGAAACAGAAACAGATTGGCAAAGTAAGATTCAATACTGCAGTAAATGTTTCTGTAAACTTTAGCTTGGTACCTGTTCTGTCATTTTCAAGAACTTTAAAAATGCCCTAATCATAAAAAGAAGTAAGATTTGATATAACAGTTGGAATAGACCGATAAGCTTTGAATTCAGTACATAAAGCTGATCTGAACTCCCGTTTTTATTAAGAACTCAGTGTCTTAGTTCATTAAAGAAGTCAAATATTACTTAATGTCAAAGTAATGTTGGTCAAAAGAACACAAATAAGGAGAGAAATTAAGAGTGGTTCTCAATAATTGACAGTCCATGGTGCCACTCAAATACCCCACAACAGTGTTATTTAATAACCTCAGAAGCCACTGAATCTCAGAAGGTTGCAAAGTACTGTGAAGCTACCTGGTTCTATTCAATGCTCTGAAGCCAGTCTCCACTTTGATTCATGAATCTGGTTTAGTAGATAAATGTTTGAAACTTGGATGAATGGAAACCCCATTTGAAACTCTGCAGTGCCCTAGTATGGCCCAATCTGGGCTTCTGTAGAAAGAAACAGTGGAGTTTATTAAGGATTTTCCTTTATTTGGAAGACACTTACATTGAGTTACTTTCATTGAATTCACCTTGCATGTTTTTCTGTGCTTTCAATTTCTATTTCATATATTAAAATGTTGTGGGGGGGCGTTAGAATTTTTTTAACCCACCTTTATTGTTTTTATAAATAACTCAAATCAGTAAATACAATATATCCAATATTCTTTCCTTCTCATACTTTTCCCATAACAGCAACCTTGTGAGGTGAGTTATGATGAGAGTGACTGGCCCAAAGTTATCCAGATTGCTTTTGGGCTTAAGAGGGCATTAGAATCACATTTTCCTGGTTTCTAACCTGGTGCTTTAACCACTAGACTAGATTGTCTGCCTGGCTGCCCCCCTCCTTTTGTTTTCAACTACTAGACAGGGAAATAGATTTTTCTCTTTCGCTTTATAAGAATCAACCTATTTATATGCAGAGTCCTTCGTATTTCTATGAACTCTCTTGCTATTAATCAGTGAGGCTGTCATTTACAAAAATGACAACCATTTGGAATGCCTGTTTAATGGAAATTTACTCAGCATTAATGCTATTTCTGATTTGACACCAAATAAACACATTTTTGGAAATTCATTTAGGTTCTAGCTCTAGGAGCAGTGCTCATCTCCATTTCTAAGCCAAAGAGCCAGCACTGTCCTAAGATGTCACCATGGTTATATGGCTGGTATGACTAAATGCCGAAAGCACATGGAGCGCTATTACCTTCCCACCATTAACAACTGTATTACTAATTTAGCAACTGCAGTCATTCACTTAACATCTGTGGCAAAGAAGGTCATAAAATAGGGGGGGGATCACTTAATAAATGCCTTGCTTAAAAATTGAGCCCAACATTTATGTTGCTTAACAACAGAAATATTGGGCTCAATTGAGGTCGTAAATTGAGGAGTACCTGTATTCCAACTTCTCTTCAGTATGAATCCTGCATTGTTCTCTAAAATTTCTACTGGATCCAGAGCTGTGGAGAAATTCCTTTCCATCGCAAAGGCAAATTTATCCCAGAGACGAAATACTGAAAGCTGGGTATTTTCCCCACTTCTCTTTCAATGATAACAGATTTTAGGGTAGTTGAGAAAGCAACTAAAAGTAGAAGCAGTTCAAAGGCCTTTTTTCTGTCTCAATCCTTTCTCACAGCTGAAAGAACAGGAAAAGCAGAAAGAAACAAAAGAGAGAGAAGCAGAAAAGAAGAAGAATGAGTTATAGTTATATGCACAAAATGCAAGGAGCATATCCTCATTTTCCTCTCTTCCAGGAAGTGTAACATAATCAGGACAAATGGGAAGAACTTCTAGAACTGTTTGCTTTTCCAGTGAGATCCTGAGCAGCAAGCAAGCAAACAGCAGAAAGGTGTTTTCCATTTTGGTCTGTCTGCCCTAACACTGATTATGTGCAACCTTAGATGGGATTACAAGAAAGCCACTGACATTTTTTCAAATCAACAAAATAAATCTTGTCAGCATCTGTGTATTAGGTATTACATGGCTGAAATACAATTGAATTAAATCACTGATGATTATAGCTGTACATATGAGACTCAGTATTTTCTGGTTTTAATGTTTGCTGAACAGATACATCAATACAATGGATTATAAAACTCAGCTGACGTGTATTTTTCCAATAACTGACAAATGGATATATATTCATTTGATGAAACTAGTAAGCCAACGCAAAAATATAACCAGACCATTATTTTTGCATGTAGCTTTCTATACGGTATGAATTGTCATGGGTGGCAGCATGCACGTAAGAACCGTTAAACTAGTTCTGGTAGGTGAAATACGGCACAAAGATTATGATCTCCATATTCATTTGTAATATCTACTGCAAATTACAACTGTAAAGTAGAGATCAGTGAAAAAGGAATAAATCTTGAGGCCAAATTTAACATAAGATGTCTAAGTTTAGTCATTCATCATCACTAAGGCGCATTGGAGACTGCATTATTCTGCAGGGGAAAAAAATAAAATGTGATCATCCCAGAATGAAATATGCACTGAAGACAATAAAGTAAGATAATGAAACATGAACAGCTAGCTACTGCAACATGGAAGAACAGGCAGATCCATACTTCAACCGTGGAATTCTGTATATAGTATTATCCTTATCTCCCTATAAAGCCTATTTTTCAAATCAAGAATTTCATAAATAAAACAGTTCAATTAAAAAAAAAGGTGGTACAATAGCAGAAATAATTTAGAGCACTTGATCGTTTGCAGGAAGTTCCACATGAGGGTCCATGTGTGATCTGTTATGGTCAGATCCAGATTATTGTGGTGGCTGGGAATCTCTCCACATGGTACAGGTTACACATTTGGTCAGGATATTTCTGAAACATTTAACCATGCCAATGGACTTACATTGGTGTCTCAGGCTAATCAACTTGTAATGGAGGGCTACAACTGGTGCCATGATCGAAATGTAGTCACTATTTTCAGCACACCTAATTACTGTTACCATTGTGGAAACCAGGCTGCTATCATGAAACTAGATGACACTTTAAAATATTCCTTCCTTCAGTTTGATCCAGCACCTCTCCGTGGAGAGCCTTATGTTACTCAGCATACCCCAGACTACTTCCTATAAATATCTCAGCCTGGCCTTCAGCAGTACTAGTATACTTGGCTTTTTTTTAAAGCAACAATTTATTTGATAAGTTGAGGTCTGTCCCAGCCTAAAGCTTCTTTATGGACCAAACTGTGCCAGAATGAGGATGAGCAGTTTTGAACACAATGTAAGACTGACTTCACACACTAAACCTTTTATCAGTCAATCCAACAGCCAGTTTGCCTGCTGCAACTTTAGTAACAGAGAGAAGAGGTAACTAATTTCTCCCTTTCTTGCTTATATGTACATTTTAGTTGTAGTGTTCAACTGATATGTATTAACATTTTGAAGTTCAATGAAAATGTACAAACGAATATCCCTCTTAAGCCTATTGCTCTCTATTTTACTGATATAAGTAACTTAACTGGAAAAAAGAAATATCTTGGGAGTATATTGTCATAAGCTTTCTTTCCATTTAAACTAGGTTACTGTTTTATGTTGATCCCTTTTTTCTGTATATTTATCATGAAAGTGCTTGCATCTTATTGATGTATTTGAACAAATAAATCTGCAGATCATTATTTTTTTTTAAAAAGAAATAATTTAGAGAATGATAGCTTTAAGATCGGTTTCTATGTAATCTTGAGCTTTCTGAAAATTTATCAGGAGTTCCACAATGGAATTTCATGAGTAATGAGTCTTATGATTCCCCTAAGAATCATAAGACTCTCCATAAATGGAATGACTTCATTAGATTTCACTTTCATTAAACCATTTCTCCTCTCATGTACCCTGGTGAATGCTTAGGTGAATGCCAGAAACTTTCAAGATGATGAAATTTAAGTTGTCAGGGCCTGTGTTATGGGGAGTATTTCTAGAAGAATTACTGTTAAAGACAAAGTGGGCAAAGGGTTTTTTAAAATTAATTCTTCCCTCACTTTTAAACTAAAAAAAGTTTTAATAAATGTTATTTAAAGTGGGAAATTCTATTCCAAATTAAAAAGAAACTAGCCTGTTGTGAGAAAATAAAGGGCTTCGGGAAGTATATATATCTTCACAACCAAAAGCAAAACAAAACACAGAAACACAAAACTAACCCAAATATCATTGGCATTTCTATATCACCAATATGAGGGGGAAACTTTCTGAGGGGAAAAAACAGCATTGCAAACAGAATAGAATAGAATAAAATAAAATAAAATAGAATAGAATAGAATAGAATAGAATAGAATAGAATAGAATAGAATAGAATAGAATATTGGAATGAAGAATAGAA